>CAJUYH010002623.1:0-38660 GCA_910591685.1 Galerucella tenella
AAATGGAGAAACCTGTAGTGAGGTATTGTGATCCGAGAAGCACAATATGGGAGAAATAAAGGAATGGCCTCAAACTCCTGCTAGGGAATGATAAAAAGAAAATAAAAAACAGTGATGATATAGAGCTTGCCTCGGGACAACTTTGCCAGGCCATCAAACTCTTATCACAACAACTGCTCTGAGGTAATCCGCTCCTCTAGGAATAAATTAACCTGGAGCTTACTAAACTTAAAACAAGAGCTCGAAAACTGTTTAACAGTGCGAAAAGGACAGGAGAGTGAGAAGAATATTCCAAACTTCAGAACTGTCTGTGCATAACGGGTGCCATGAGAAGCAGCAGCTGCGGCAATGAAAGCTATTCTCAATATCCTGCCTGTTGTTCTGCATGTCAAGGTGGAAGCGAGAATTGCTGCATACAGAATGGAATGCAATGGGAACTGGCATAAAGGAACCAATACCCATAGTCATTTCAGAATCACAAATGTTATCACAATCTTGCTTCTTGACATGAAAAGACATTACAAAAAGACTAATAGCTGAGGTGCCGAAGACTCTAACCCTCTGACTGGTAGTACCGATCCCCTCAATAGGTACAATACATACACATACATATGCTTATGTATTTGTGCCTCAGTGGTACAAGGTGAATATCATCCACCTAGAAGTTCTGAGAGCATAATTATGGACTAATTTTCAAATTTGTAAGGTGTTATAATAGTAGGATACTATTATCTTGACATCAATTGATAACATGCTTTATTTAAATATGACAATTGTTACAGGACACTGTAATTAAGTAAATAGTTGGTATTTGTTTATGACTAAAATATTTATATGAAATACAATGTTTGTATCTTCTTAATATATTAACTATAGATTTTAGATTTCTGTTCAAAATTCAACTACAAAATTTATCAAATTAACAACATTTTTGTGATATATTCAATAATAAAAACATATTGTTAGAGTATAAATTTAAGTACCTAGTGCAAGAGTGTACTGTTATAACAAAAACATAAAAGCATGCACATATGAGTGAACTCTACATATTAGTGAATCTCCATTTCATTAAAACATTTATAAACATTACACATTACAATGTCTAAAATGCTATTGGGTTAAAATAATATATATTCGACATTAGAACGGTATTTTGAAAAAAAGAAATTTCTAAATGAAAAAAATAACATACGCCTGTAGGCGGACCTGTGCATTTACACCATAAATTAATTAATGTAAAAAAGATGCTAGCCTTTAGGCGGAGCTGTGCATTAGAGGGTTACTATAGTATAGCTCATTCAAAATATATTACATATATTCCACACTGTTTATAATACTGATAATACTCACTTTGCTCTGATGGATATTCTTTAGTAGGCACATACACGGAGGGTCGTTTTAATGGTGTTCTATTATTATTATCAACGTGGAATTTGGTAAAATTATTTTCATTATAAGATGGTAATCCTTCCAGAAATTGTGCTACGGACTGAAAAACATTCATATTAAATATTCTTGTTGCTTATGTATGTTACAATTCTATGTTTACCATGATAATCCGCAAATTTTTCAAATATTCCAATGAGAGTAGTAAATAATTAATTCTAATTTATTAATAGTATTAAAAAAATTAAATTAGCAGTGAAATATTTGGGTTACGGCCCCTCAATATACATTAGTGTAGTTTTTAGTAGAGATAGAGAATACACGGAACCTATGCACGGAACATGTCTTTATTTTTTTTATGATGGTAGCACTTATACCAGAGGCAACCAAAATACTGGAGAGGAGCAAAGTGCAACTCATTAGTTTCTTGCAGTTATGCAGTTGCATGACCATTACATTACATGGTTCATGGTTTTATCTCCTTAGTTTTAGTTTTAAATTTTAATTTTTGTTTGCATGAATCCACCTATAAGACCTATATCTATCAAATTTGTTTTGATGTATCATGATTCTACTTTTTAGGAAGAGAGTTTGGCAGCCCTTCTTTTCAATTTGTCATTCACATCAAATTGACAACTGACATGCCAGTTACTTTATGACAGAGCTGCCAGAACTAGTGTTTTCGTACTAGATCTAGTGATTTCGGCCAATGTTTAGTACGTTAGTGTTACATTCAATATATCTAGTACATTTTAGCAAATAATTTATATTTAGTACAATTTTTAGTACAAATGAGAAGCTCTTGTCAAAATCGTCGATTTCTTACGATTTTTTTTTAGTTGCTGTACAAGTGATATAGGCAATATATGTTCAAATAAGTTTTTTTGTTATCATTGTTGTTAGTATTTATATCTGTATGTATTTCAGAAGATATTTTTATTTTAAAAAATGTATATTATTTTTTTATTTATATAGGTCTACAGTAACAATATGAAGTTTTGACCCTTTGTTATTATAAATAAATCATTAATTTAAAATTCCCGCTATTTATTTAAAGTTCCCGCAATTTATTTAGTACTTTTTGTATTCGGTGTTGGTGCTTTTTATACCGTTTTGGTACATTTTGATATTTATTCTTTTTAGTACATTTTCTCCGGATTTAGTACTTTTTGTTTCATGATTTAGTACATCATTGCATTTTCATTCTGGCAGCACTGCTTTATGAGTCTTATGACTTATGATTGACATTTTTATTGTGATTAAAGGTTAAGGGGTTAATTATTTAATTTGTCTACAAACAGTATAAAACCCAAATAATTTATTTCAACAACTTTGCAATGTCGTGTAACCAGTGCGGCACTAAATTTAATTTTTTTCACAAAGAAGTAAGGTAGAATAACTAAATGTGAATGTTTTAGTAAATAGGTATTTAATTTTCAGATGGGTTGTGCCAACTGTGGTTTATCTTTTTGTAGTAAATGTCTCAAACAAAAATCTAAAATTCCTTCAAAAGGAGACGATGAATATAATACTTGTAAAAAGTGTTTCTTACAGTTAAGTTTGGGAACTTCAGGAAAAAGTAGTAGGCCTCCTCCTGACTTGTTTTTGAGGTAACTATTTTTGTTTACTTCAATTTGTGTAATTTTGAGGAAACTCATCACTGTAAATTTATAGAAGATTAGAAAATTTGGAGAATCCTGCAGCACCTCCAATAACTGTTTACAAAACAGATCCCAAAATTGAATCATTACGTAGGGGTCTTTCTTCTGCAGATCAAAAGTTACTAGAAAGGCTAGAAAAGCTTAAAGATGATGGAAAAGGACCACCTCCAACAGAAGCTGAGATAAGAGAAAGATTGCAAAAACTAAAAGGAGAAAATGAATATGTGGAGGGCCCAAGTAAACCTGTAAGTCCTTGAAATATTAAAGAGAACATTCACCATATTTGTAGATGATTAATAGTACTTTTTTGAGGTCCCGTAAGGTTCGAGTCGCTCGGAATTTTTTTTATTAGAAAGCCTTATTACTATTGAAAGAACATTTTAAAAGAAAAATAATCCTGGATGATGCACTTTAAAAAAAGAAAATTACAATTAAAAAGGCCGATTCATGCAACGTGCATTATAATTTCTTTTCGTCGATTTTCACGATTTTCGCTCCGCGTCGCGTCGCTCGTTAACCCTTGCTTTTGAACAATAATTCCTCACTTTTCGCTCTTAGTATATAATAGTTATTTATGTATTAAGAGCGAAAAGTGATACATTATTGCATGAGAGTAATGGTAATTACTCAAAAGCAATAATGTCACGTTTTTTCTCGTAATATATACAACATTTTTTCTGCAATCACTCAATTGTAACTATTAAAAACAAAGATAAAGTAAAATTCATGAAAACTTTTAAAATCCGCCAGTTTAAATAGGTATGTAAATTCCAATATGTTTCAAACTTTTATATCTGTCACTGTCAATACAATTGTGTTTGTAGTATCTGTTGTTATGGGCAACGAGCGTTTTGCCATTTTTTACGCTCGGCGAGCGTAAAGTAACTTTCATCAAGAAACGTCAACTTTTCGTTGTCAATGGCAAGCAAAAAAGTCTACTTTTCAATGTGATTGTAGAAAAAAATAATTATGCTAAAAAATATTTTTCTAGAAATTGGCAATATTTAAGTATATTAATATAGAAAATATTCATTGTAAAATAACATACATACTTAGTGTTAAAAAAGAACAATTTTTTTAACTAAAATCGTGATTTTTTAAGTAATTACTGAATGGTCCAGCGAAATTTTCGTTATGATCTGCTTAATTTACTGATGGAAATGTGTGTTTTTGAAAATATTATTTCAAACTTGTTAGCCATGTACATTGTAAGTTTTTCTTAGTTAAACAGAAAGTGATAACTAATTTTGATTTTTTCTAAACATTTTTGTTAATCCTTAAAAGGCAGTTTTGTCATTGCTATAGTCGTTTCTATAAACTTTTTAGTTATACACTGTGGATACAAGAACTGACCAAGAGAAAGCAGACTCTCTTTTAGAACAATTTATCAGTGAAAGAGATATCGAACTTTCCCACCAAAATTTGGAAGATATTGAAACTAGAGTTGCTGCACTACGAGAACAGGGAGTGAGACCAAATGAGGGACCATACACTAAGAATTTACATGATTCTGATGGTTCAGAAGAAGAAGTTGACACAATTACTAAAAAGGTACCTAATATACATTTCAATTTTTTTATTGTTTATATTTCAGAGCCTAATTTGACTATAGAATGGTAAAACAGTACATTCTATGACAACTACATGAATACTTGAACATACATAAATATTACAAAATCACAAATAATCAATACACACATTAAATGTAAACACATTGACATAGTAAGAGAGAAATATGCTTTATTGTCTTGAAAAATTTTATAGATAAAGCTACGTCAAAACTGAAAGCAATAACTACAGCTTGTTGGCTTATTGTACTCCATTCCCACATTTACTCCACCCACCCAGTCAACCCCATACCTTCGGCTAGATGATACTGGATATGTGCCATATGTTTCAGGTGGCACATTGGCCACTCCAAAATTTGTTTGTCTCCTTGAGTCTAGTGCCTCACAGCCAGATAAGATATTGGTGGTTACGGTTTCAGTCTCTGTGCCACAAAGTCTCCAGCTGGGAACCCTGTTATATAGCCCCATTTTATGCAGGTGTACTTTTAAAAATCTAATTTTGCAAATTCATCATCTAGTGTTGAGACTTGGTAGAAAATTATTTGTCCTATGAAAGGAAGCAAAAAAGAGTCAGCATCTATGTTGTAATGGTTACAGTTCAAGTTCAGATTCCATTTAAGAATAATCATATGGCTATTGAACTTATAATCTACAAACCATAAACATATATGTCAAATTTTTTCAATATGTTACATCCAACATAATCATAATAAATATTTTTGAGTTTAAATATTATTTTCTTTTAGGTAATGGATGAAGTAGCTCTAGATGTGAAGCTTCCAGCAGCTGTAGGAACAACAAACAAATCTATCTCAAAAACTACCGATGATGATGAATTAAATGAGGATTCACCAGAACTTCCATGGTGTGTTCTATGTAACAATGACGCCAAATACAGGTGTATTGATTGTGGTGGAGATTTGTACTGTAGTTCATGTAACAAAGAAGTTCATAAAACTTGGGGTGATACAGATCATCATGTTGTTCCATATAAGCCATAAGTATTGTAGATTAAGGAAACAAAGTTGGTAGAAGTTAGAAATTGTTTCAGTAGTAAGTGGTCTTCTAAATTCTATTTGTATATATATTATGTATATGCATTTCTAGATAATCATTTCTGCTAAAAAATCTGCTTGCATAATGCAACCAGAAACACCAATAAAAAGAAAAATAATCCTTGGATATCATCGAACGGGTTTTTTCTCACATTTCAATCATATAAACTCCAGCAAATAATATTACATTAAGTGCTCTATTTTGTATCGGTGTAGGTTTACCAAAAAATAATATTTTCATATAAATAAATTATGTTTTCAGGTTTTACTCAAAAATAAATTTAGAGAAGCGTTAAAACTAATTGGGGGATAATTTTGATTCAATCAAACATATTTTTAACGAAGTGAAAATAATTTTCAATCTATAAAAATAATTTGGATTATTAAAATTTTCCAAAATTCTATCGGCTAATTTTTCTATGGTTAGTAAGGACAAACCTGAATAAAATTATCTAGTATGGTGGAAAATGTGAATTATTTGATAACGCTTTAATTAATTTTATTTGCAATTTGAAAAATACTAATGCTGGTGTTTTTAAATTAATCAAAATGATTTTTCCAACATCAAAATTACTATTTTCCCAAAATAATTTAGAATAATGATGAGGACTTTTTAGTAGTAGTAGTAGTTACTGTTATTACGCACACTTCTAACGCTTCAGGATAGAGATTTTTTTAAGGTTCCTGTTGTTGTTGTTGTATCGAGTATTGCGTTTAAGATAGTGGGCTCCTGTTCTATTGGGTATTGTCGCTGAAAAGTTCTTATTTGAAGACTGCAAGTTTAAGCAGTTCCGGTTATTGATATTATTGATACACTTCAAACGCCTGATTGACTACTTCCAGATATTTGGGAGTTGCCTCCAAAAGAATGGTCGGAAGCTACTTCAATTACAGCACATCTTGGTCTATTTAGAAGTTGCTGACAACGCAAAGCGCTGCAACTAATATAATGATTAACATGATCCTCGCTCTTCTGTAATCATCCCAAAATATTCCACAATATCAGCAAATACGTGCAAGTTTTCGTGACGTTTAACGTGCCCTCAGAAGTTCCTCAGATTTTTGACTAGCCTCGTATATCATACATATTACGCTGCCTCCGCTCAGAACTATTACTTATCAACTACTACGAAAAGCGCGCCTGCCTGCGTTAAAGGATCTATCTCGATTACGTAACACACAGCAGGCGACTATTTTTTTTAATACCTATCTTCGCTCCTTTTACATATCCGACCGAATGTCGAGATTTTTTCAATATAAGTCAACGACGTCACACAACCGCAGTTCAGGTGGCGCCCCAACTCTGTCTATCCCTCTCTATCACATTGTTTTCTCTTTAGTGATCGTGAAACTGTCCTAGTATATCTACTTCATTCCAAACATAAACCATTCAATAACAATCAAGCCACCCATCAATTGGGTTTTTTTGCATCAGCAAATAAAGTCTATTTAGTTCATTGAATTTATTCTAAGCACCTCTAATGCGCAAATGAAACATTCTATCCAAATATACATAAATTCATGTTATAAAAAGTGAGTTAATAGCGAGCAAATAATACACTGTTTTCAGCCGCAGTTGGAACTTTAGATCGAGTTAATTACCTAACACAATCGCAACCGCCTTGACTAAGGTGCAAGGTAAACATAATAATTTACGATAAAAAGACGATGACGCTGTAAAACAAAATTTTGTAATGCTGCCAGCAAGTAGATTTTTTCTTTATTCAAAGGAAACTGGAAAATTCAATATGACAGTTCGTCTTTTTTATTCGCCTGCACTTCGTAAGGCACAACTCAAATGTGTTTGCTTACATCTAAAAGGCTGGGTTGGTTTTAGTAGGGATTACCCAGGATCTCTAATTTTTTCAGTGATAATATTTCTAACATTTTTGAAATCGGTCCAGTGGTTTTTAAGTTTATTCGTTACATACATAAATACAAATCTTTCCTCTTATTATTATTATTATTATTATTATTAGCACAGTATAGGAACGAACCAGTAGTATTACTATTATAAATTTCATTCATAATTGCCAGAGTTTTTGATGACCTTGAACGGATCGCTTTACGATTCATTTTACTTTTCCATGGGCGTAGGTAGCATAAGTTTTAAAATGACTTGAACGTGTTAAATGTTTTTTCTTAAAACTTGTAGAACAGTACAATGATGAGTGAATAAAACAATAGTCTCATACAAAATATTTATTGGTTTACACACACACTACCCGTTTTCTTCTTTTTAATGGTATCCATTGCAAAAAATGCTTATAAACTACAGAAATAATAATGTTTGTTTGTCCGAAAAGCCGTAAAAATATAAGCCCTGTATAATAAATAATGTTATTCGCAAATTCACCACTTGCACTTTGGTTGGATCGCAGCACAGCACTGGCCGTCGGATGAGATACTCATCCGAAAGACGTTGTAGGTCACAGAGAAGTGTGAGGTCACGAGATAACATACTGGTTCGTTCCTATAGGTACTGTGGTATTAGGATACATTGTTATTGATAAATAATAATTAATGACGTCTGATCGACGTCAATAAACAATAATTGACATGCTAAACCAAACCCCAATTGTGTCAAATCTGCTGAATTTTGCGAATAGATTTGACATCGTGTTGAAGTATTGCCACCCCGTAAACTGTAAACTTTGCCCTGGCCGTTAAGTATAAATTTTATTTACGGATGGTAAATTTATATTTATTCTGATAAGCAGAAAAGTAACTAAAAATGACGTCATCGACTTTCTATCGTAAATAAACCATACATAGATACTCTGTGTATAGTCAAATAAAGAAATAAATGTCTGGAGGGGTTGACACGGTGACAAAATTAACCCCTAAATATTTTAAAATTAGCTATAATAGACTGTTTTCGTCCTATTTTAAACATTCATCTAAATTAAATCATATAATACGTATCAAAGTAAGGAACTAAAAAAAATTGTCATTGGGTGATTATTTTTTTTAATAATACGATATACAACAACTGTGTTAGTTCTGAATTTTAATGTTGGCTTCACTAATGTTATTTGTGTGCATACTGTTCTAGCAGGTTCATTATTCGGTTAATATAAATAAAAAACCCACCTGAAACAGTGACAGTGATCATTTTACGCATGGAGACTATATAAGGAGATCGAACTTCATGTATTTCAATTCCTGCTCATAGTAGAGGGCGCTAGTTTAAACCTCGTACCAGAACAGCTAATCATAAAACACGAGTTCATGCTGTTTTATTGGTTGCTAGATCCTTAGACATTTCGCGGTTCAGGTGTGAAGTGAGGTTGAGGAAGAGAAATGAAATATTTTTTGGATAAGAAATCCTGTTTCTGCCCTCGCTTTCAGAAATATCGAAAATTATGATCGTTTGGTGGTAAAATAATTAGCTGAATTTATTCATGTTTTTACTACACTATTTTCAATCCTCTGTGTTTTATCTATTAATGTTATCCCCCAAGTGCCCAGACTGGAATTGGTTAGCTGAAAATTGTTAAGAAATAAGTGTCTCCGATTAGTTTCAATGCCTTATGGTTTTAGTAATCCATATTGGTAAAATGCACCAATAATAGCAAACATATTTTTTTTCCATTTGTTGAATATGTTTGCTTGAATTTCTGTTCTCCCTTTATTTATATTTTCATTTCCTATTGTTATCTGAATATCAACTGAATTCGTATTTTTCTGTACAAAAGGCATACCAGTAATTTTTTCCAAACTAGTTTTACAACTTATTCCTTATCAACCACTGGTTTTTCTTCAAATTATTGCCCACCTTTTTACTTCCGTATCTCTTAAATTGTACTTCTCACAAGTAGGGTAGGTATAATGTCAATTTAAAAATAATAATTCCTACTTTATTTATCTGAATATTGTTGATTACTGAAGAAAATCTAGTTTTCCGAAATGAAATTCTTAAATTCAATTCTCGTCTTCGTTTTAAATAATCTCCAATACCAACCAGTATTGCAATAATTTTCAACAACACCCTGTCAATTTTTAATAATTCTAATATTTCTAATTCTTACTTTCATTTTTGTCATCTTCTTCTAAATTACAATTACACTGTTGATACTGTTCTAAATGGGTCCAGAGGAGATGAGGTGCGCGATGATGCGGTGAAAAATCAAACGACTTGGATTGATAATTCTGAGTAGGTACAGATTTGATTTTGTCAATTTTCCCGTATGAGTCATGGTGTAATAGAGAAGAAAGTGTGTTACTGCGCACGACCAATTTAAAAAAAACTTCCAAAACGCCGCCATATTGAAAAACCGGTCAATCAGAAAATAACGCGCGAAATCAAACGCTTGACAAATAACTGAATTTGAAACGAAAACAAGAGACAAACAACCTCATTAATAATAACATTTAGATTATTCTAACATGACTTTAAAACTAAATCATTAAAAAGCATATTAATAAATACATTTAACATTATACTGAAACAAGAATGGTACTAAATCCTTAGTAATCAGTTAGGGTATGTTTTACACCGTGTTTAAGTTAACCTAACCTTTTTTGGTCAAATGTCAGTTTGATTAAGTGTCCGCGAGGCGGGAGGATTTTTCTGTCAAACTGACACGAAGAAATTTTAAAAAGAGAAATATTGTGAATAATATATGTTGCTTTCGTTTATTTGGGCTTCAAGCACTTTCATATGTTGCTTTCGTTTATTTGGGCTTCAAGCACTTGTGCGTGACGCCTCAGTCGTCACGACTTTTGAGCAAATCGAACACGATTTTTTTGGATGCTCAAAACCACCTGACATGTGCCAATGCCAATGAATTTCCTGTGTTGTTAGAAGAACAGCTTTCAATTATAATGTTTTTGATAATAAAATTTTGCATATACAGATATTTTTAGTAAGGTTTAAATCGTATTAAATCGTAATCGGCACAATTTTAACCTTTAAATAAACGTCAAACCGGACAAACGTCAAATTTTTAATGTCCGTGGCTTGAAGCTCATACTTTTCGGTGTGTGCTTGAGGGGCAAGGGGAAGGTAAGACTAGGCGTCACGCCCGGTAATAAACGAACGGAATTCAGTCACTACGAGCTGCTATTAGCAGCCAAAAGTAAATAATCGAAAACGCTTATAGTATCCTCAAACCCACTTGTCATGTGCCAATATCAATGAATTTCCTGTGTTAGAAGAACAGTTTTCAATAATAATGTTGTTGATAATATAATTTTGCATATTTAGATATTTTTAGTGAGGTTTAAATCGTAATCGGCACAATCTTAACCTTTAAATAAACGTCAAATATTTAATGTCCGTGGCTTGAAGTTCTTACTTTTTGGTATGTGCTTGAGGGGCAAGCGGAAGGCGTCACGCCCGGTAATAAACGAGCAGAATTCAGTCACTACGAGCTGCTACTAGCAGCCAAAAGTGAATAATCGAAAATGCTTATAGCCGTTTTCGTATTTTACATTGTTGTCATGTTTATATTATGAAAATATATTGTTTGTTAGATGTTTCTAAGTACCTATTCAATTATTAATATGATTTCCTTAGCATGGTATAAGTACGCTCTTAGTAACCATTAGTTAGTATGCTGTTATCGTGTTTATTATGAATAAGGCTAATAATTTTTATTTAACAATAAACACACTCACTTAATGTTCCAATGTTAAGAGTTCACAATTTATTACAAAAATGAACGATTACAACAAGTGAGATTTGGATGTGTAGGTTATAGCTGTGACAGTCATTCAAAAATTAAACATTATGATTGGCAATATGGCGGCGTTTTGGAAGGTGCGCAGAACATGACGAAAATTCGTCTTCCGTGGGAGCACACCTTCTTCTCTAGTACACTATGGTATGAGTTAGTTCTCCTTATCTAGTCTCCATGATTTTACGTACCACTTGGCAAATCTAGAACTAAATGTATAGAAACTTATGCGATGCACAAACAAATTAGTTTGTATAAAAAAGCAATAATGTCAATAATACCGTATCAAGTATTTATTATTTGATGTATTGGATAAACTCTGCATGTCACTATCGTTTGTGTAACTCTTGTCACTATGAATTTGATTACATATTATGTATTTTTCATACATTTTTGCATATATACACCGACTCCAGCGGTAATACCATCATGTTTCTGAATTTTTCTGTGATGTTTATGGTAAAAAAAAATTTCAGACCTTTTTACTGAAAAACTTTGTACGTGACGATGCGACAGATACAAAAGAAGTGATTGGAGCTGTCGAATATATCTTTTTATTCAGCAGGCTGTAATAACCTTATCTACTGCCAAGCATCGATAGGCGTGGCGAATTTACATTCAGACCTAGATTTGCCGAGCTTACTATAAAGAAATTAATACTGGATGTATTGGTTCGAAATCAAGTTTCGTTATTGTAAATATGAAGCTTAATATTGTGATAAATAAAGTTTATTTTATTTTTACAAAGTTTTTTGAATTCATAAACCTAATAGAAAAAGTAAACACAAAAAATGAATTGTAAGAAGTGGGTCTAGTCTACTACTAAATCAATATATACACAAGCATGTTTAAAAAAAACTCGCGCGCTGCTGATAATTAGAGCACTGAAAAATAAGTTGGGTTTACTTAGTAAAAAATTTTCGTTGCGACATTCGTATGTCATATACTTAGGGAGCTTGAAAAAAAAATGATATACATTGTTTATGATTATGGTTTAAATGGTGGATGGAATGTCTTAACGAAAACTTTTTACTAATCAATCCTCATTTATAGATTTTTTTCAACAATGGAACCCATTTTCAATTTTCCGCCTCTTTATGCATGATGCATACATGCTGGAATTAGCACGAAGGAACCAACAGCCATAGTCAACCAAAGGTAATTCTGGAGAAATAATCTGTTTCACCGGTGGTTCCAAAACAAACCATGTGCATAAACACACTGTAGAATTCAGCAACTATAGTTTGGCAAGTTTATCTGAAGCTATGGGGCATCGGTAAGAAGGCGAGGAGACATGGCGCATATCTGTCATAAACGTACTCAATTGACGAAGTGAGAGGGAAGAACATACGCACGCGCTCGCCAATAAGAAGTCAGCTTTCTAAAAAAATCACAAATTATGTAATTCGGAGGGTGTGGTAATTATGGTTTTCGTACAACGCTGCCAGAGCTTGAAGAATCCCATAACAAATTTGGAAAAGTGCTCTTTTTTTTAATAATCATAAATTGAAAAATAATGTTAATAAAAAAATCCAAGGAAACAAGCACATTAAAGAATTAACGTTTAATCATATTGTTAATAATAAAAAGTCCCTTTTCTAATGATTATCACTACATACTTAGCACTTTAGCTTTTTCATAGTTAAACGTGGCAATATCGAATGTTTGCGACTGCATTCCTTTCACGGCTTCAGATAAACTTGCCAAAGTATACGTTGGAGGATGTCAGGATACAAAAGATCATACACCCTCTGTATGTGAAAATGTCCCGTTAGGATCCCTGTTAAAACTCTTTTGGCGCAGTTTTACTTTGACTTATGCATTTATTTGATCTTAACAGGTTGTAGTCAAGAGTCTCAAGAGTCTTTGATTGTATAAGCCCTACTAGATCTTTCCAATGGTCAGATCTTCTCTTTTTCTCGGCTTTACTTATTTCTTCCAATATTACATTGGGGCTGATTCCGCAGAAGGGTTCAGGCCCCAGAAAGGTATTTCAGTCCCCCTCTTTTTTAGTTCATCTGCATTTAATTTCCTTCTATTCCAGTGTGTCCTGGAATCCATAGTAAGGTGACTATATTGTACTCGCCTAGTGAATATCCGAAGAGCCAGAGCCAAAAAAACTATTTCAATTTCTTAAGGCTGGTTTTTTGTTAAATCGTTGTAGCCGATGGGTACACAAACATGCTCCGGTCAGTCAAGCGTGCCGTAGAACAGGTGGCTCAGGTGCGATATTAAAGGTGTATCATTTGACGGGTGAACAAAATGAATTTCTAAAAGCTGAAAATTGTTATACAACTTTTCTTTTGTATAAAATAAAAGTTGTGTTGGTCATGTTAATGCTTCTTCCTAAGCACGAATATTTTGCGAAATTACAACTCATACAAATTTGTCATGTGGATTAATCGATTGTTTAAGAACGTTATTAAATTTCAAGTAATTACAATAGCCAAAATCACATTAGGAGGACATCTCCTCGGGAGGATGTACAATGGGTCACATGTGGCCTGAGTGCTGTGAGCCTACACTCAC
The DNA here is from genome assembly GCA_910591685.1 of Galerucella tenella. Classification (NCBI taxonomy): domain Eukaryota; kingdom Metazoa; phylum Arthropoda; class Insecta; order Coleoptera; family Chrysomelidae; genus Galerucella; species Galerucella tenella. The sequence goes on from CAJUYH010002623.1 coordinate 13,881, forward strand.
CCTCCCTACTCTACAGATACAGAACCCAGTTCTAAGCTGCTTCGACTAATTCTAACCAGATGCGGTAGAATTTCGTCTTGTCCTTTCTGAAGCAATGCTGCGAAAATTACATCTGCTCCTGGTGTCTTGAAAGGTGAAAAGGTGTTCATGGCCCATTTCAACCTATCGTTACTACAAATGTAACATAACAATGCAACATCATGTCTTTCCATAGAACAGACACCTCAATAAGATTTGATTATCAACTGCATAATACCGTGTTAGCTCGCCCCAATTTAATAAGGGATCTTGGTGTTTACTTTGACTCCAAACTGACTTTTGTCGCACATTTTGAAAAACTCTGCAGCCTCATACAAAATGCTTGGTTTTGTAATTAGAAACATGAAACTGTTTAAAAGTTTTTCTACTATGTTCTTGTTATTTTCGACATTAAATTTGTAAGATCTAAACTTGAATATGGAAATATAATTTGGAGTCCTATATATACAGTGCCGGACTGGCCTATCTTTGCCAAGTGAGATTTTGAAAAATTGGGGCCCCCAATTACCAGGTTCATTCTATTTCATGAGTCGCGTACAAAAATTTCAACAAATTATTGGTTTTCGTACTATTAGATCAGCTCTACACTGACTTGTCTTAGAGTAAAAAATGAAATAAACACAGAAAGACAAAATAAACAAATTATAAAAAAATACATTTTTTAATAAATCAAACCAAATAAATATTCTTATAAAAATAAATACAACAAATACAAAAATAAACTCTAAAACGTGGAACTGAAGACCTAATAAATCAACTTTTGGCATCAAAAAGGAACAAAGTGAATAAAAATAGGGGCGAAGAACCGCAAATATATAATAATTACTTTACTTTAACCAATTAACATTTTTTTATACAGTGAGCTTTCTGCAGTCAGACGCAAAATATTTTTTTCTGGGTCTATAGAATGCAGCGTTTCCGTTTCTACACTCATAAAAATAAAACTTTCTAATAGTGTAGGGAATGCTTGACAAAAATTAAAGTTACATAATCGAAGATTCTATTTTTGCTATAAAATACAAGGTGTTCCATTTGAAATATGAAAGAGAATGACAGGTTCGAGTTTCCGTTCACCCTGTATACAAGAAAGAATATAATTGAAATTTAATAGGATACGGAGATATTGCATCAAATTACAAAACTCTGTTTGGCAAAATACATTTTTTTTCTTTAACGTACAACAAGCTACAGAGCGTTGATTTACCTACGACTTTCACATAAACGTGTCCATATCTTTTGAAGGACTCTGTATAACCTGGCCAAACCTCATATTAAAAGCTTCGAAAAATGTAATCAATCCGAATTCGGTATAATATACAGGGGCTCCCATTTGAAAAATCATATGTTTGGTTTGTAACGGAGTTATGCAGCACTCTGTATAGTTCGATATAATTTCAAAATATGGACCTTCAGCACATCTACTATTTTTGTTAATAATATTTTATGATATCTCTCAAAATAACCCATATACCGAAGTTTGTCGTAAGGTTGGTACACCCTGTATATTTATATGCAATATACAGGTTTGTATACGTTGAAATGTGCATATTAAACTGTCTAATCAACTGAAAGCAACAGTGAACGCACCCGTCCGTTTTCCTAGGCGCCCCGAGACCCCAAATGGGGGGTGGGATTTTTCTCACTATCTCACATGGCCAGTCCGGCACTGTATATATAATAATCACATAACGTTACTGGAACGTATTCAAAGACGATTTTTCAAATCAGCTTGCTTCATGATAGATGGTGTTTATCCAGCAAGAGGTATCGATCAGGAATACTTTTATGACCGCTTTCACGCACAGAGCCTAATTAAAAGACGAGTAATGCATTCTGTAATATTTTTGTTTAAAATTATTAATTATAAGGTTGACTGCATTTATATTAATAATTTATTATATATTCGTGTTCCTAGGGTCAACTCTCGTCAAAACCAGTTATTTTATCAGAACAATTACAGGACAAACGTATATAAGTCGTCTCCTTTATATAAGATGATTTATAATCATTCAAATATCGAAACAAAAATAGATATTTTTAACTGTCAATTAAACGTGCATTTTTAACTACTTAAATCTAATTCTCATAGTGGGGTTATAGCATTGTTAGTTTGTAATTTTGTATATCCATTTCAAAGCTGAAATAGGCATGCTGAACACACACTTTTTTTTTCTTGTTCTAAAAGTTTTTTTTCAGTGTGTGTTCATTATGTCCTATGCATGCATGTTAATATGGTTTGTTCAAACAATTTTTTTCTCTATCATAGATTTTGTTATGTAGAACATATTTGTGTTTGTCACCTTATCCTGGAATTGGACGTGTCCCGTTGGATATTGTATTAAGAATAAATAAATAAAATAAATAAACAATAATTATGTTCTTAAAATCTAATCAAGCGAATAAGCTTACCTTCCTCTACGCCTTTGCTTCTTGGGATGAGGATCGTGGCGGTATGCATTTATGGGATGTCGTCTCCCTTGCACACCGTCAGTTCTGCTCCCTTCCAGCTCTCTAGCTTGGGTACTATCAGCCGGAGCGATTCTGCAGTCTGTGGTGTTTCACAGTCGATTAGAACGACTCCTGGTCTGATATGTATGTAACAGAATAGGTAAATGGAATTTGGTTAAAAAACGACACAAAGAGAATTTGCCAAAGAAAAGCAAAACATGGGCACAGGATGTGAATACAAAGCACCAGTAATATCAGAAATATCCATCAAAATACATGAACCCCTTGTGTGCGCGAGTCCGACTCGCTCTTGTCTTTTTTATTTATTTTATTGTCCAGATATCAACTGACTGACTGACTTTCGGTTCTGATCAATGCGTGGCTCCTAAAAGATACTGATAATACAATCCGAGCCAAGTTATCTGTTGCATGTTCTGCCTAAAACTACAATACAGCTCCGTGTGAAACACTGACTACAGCGGTATAAATAACATATAGTTTTCAAACAAAGATGGTCCGTACTGATTGAAACATCATTTAATAGATGGCCCGACAGTACCTACCCGTACGATTTCATTAACTGACCTGGCAGCCGCCAAAGTGTTGAGGTGTTCGACTCTAAACATAAAAATTTGACTGAAACCGGCTTTGAAAGATGACAAAGGTATTGTCATAATATTGTTTTTTTTTCAACCTAAACAAAAATACCCAAAAAACGTGACAGTTTATTAAAAAATGATTGATTTACAAACATTACTTTTTGACCATCAACAATATTTACTAGTAATATAAAGCAAGAGTATATTATTTAGATTCATCATCAGTACGTATCGATGTTAAATTTCAATAGAATCACATAAGTGATTATTTGAATTGTCATTACACAAATTGTCCAGTTTTTTATTGTTTAATTGTTCAATAATATTACACTTCTCCAAATTTATCGTGACCCGTCATTTGCGCATGCTCTTGTGCTGCTACTTGTCCTTTCAGAAAAACGTTACAAACCATACATTTTAGGGTAAATTTGTCCACGTCTGTAAATTGTCTACTAGATTTTGCTTCTTGTGCCAACTGTTCCGCTTGCCTGAGAATCCTATCGTCATCTGTTGGAAAAATTGTCTGTATTTTACTTCCCTGAAAATATAAGAATTAATTGTTCCTTTATTCATCTAATCATCAGTAAGTAAATGGAAAAAACTATAAGAACACTTGCCGTCATATAAAACCGAACGACTAAATTGTTGTTGTATACATCCAGCTCTTACAATTCTATTTATTTTCACAATTATTGTAACTGATATTTTTTTCTTGATCCCGTCAGACAAAGTTTCCGACATTATAGCCGAATATCTGATTGTATTTTTGCTCATGATTTTTCATAGCATCCAACACTTTTGTCCCTTGCACCAATTTGTACAAGTTCGCGTCTGGCCATTGCTTGCAAGCGTACAGTATAGAGAGCATTTTAATAAAAAGTATCCACCCCACATAAGGGCGTCATTTTTATGGAAGAATTAAAAAATCATATAAAGGGGGACGTCTTTTTGCTCATATGTACCTAGAGGTTATACACTGTGTTATTTATAAGATGCGACATAGGGAATCCGTTACAAAACTGTCAAACGCGAGCTAATTTTTTTACCAAATAGCGCTCATAAAAAATAATAACAGATTCGGAAAGGTCGTTAAAAATAAGCTGACATGCACTTTTAATTATCTTAAATTTGCTCTGGTTTAATAAAAAAATGGATAGCTATGTTTAAAAAAGCCGAACTCCATTTCCATACCACTATCGAATACATTCAACCGCGTAGGAGATAGCCAGCAGGGTAGGTGCACGGAAGATTTAAAAGTTGAACCTGAAGTATGGCGGTTCGATTCGACGCTGTGGTAAATTTTTTTTTATTTTTGTTTTGTCCTTTTACACAATTTTTGTCTAAGAAACATTAGATTCAAAATAAAGCAAAGTTATTTGTTTCAAAAATTTATTTATTTTTTATAAATAATGTACGGCGGAACTTTTATGATCGTTTTGGACACTGTTTAGAAGCAAACGGAAAACAATTCGAGCATTTAATTTAATAAATAAATTTTTTAAACAAATAACTGCTTTATTTTGAATTTAATGATTTTTAGACAAAAATTGTGACAAAGGAACTAAAAAACAAAAAGAAAAAAATTTCACCACAGCGGGAATCGAACCGCCATACTTGAGGTTTAACTTTTAAATCTCCGAGACCCTACCCTGCTGTCTATCTCCTACGCGGTTTAATGTATTCGAAAGTGTTATGAAAATGGAGTTTGACTTTTTTAAACATTAGTATCCAATTTTTTATTAAACCAGAGCGAATTTAAGAAAATTAAAAGTGCATTTGAAATTATTTTTCAACGACCTTTCCAAATCTGTTATTATTTTCTATGAACGCTATTTGGTAAAAAAGTTATCTCGCGTTTGACAGTTTTGTACAGGAATCCCTATGTCGCATCATATAAATAATACAGTGTTTAAAACGCATAGACTTGATTGAAACGATCGAAAAAATGTCAAAATTTATTACTAATTTCACTTTAACTTTGAATAAATGTGAAAAGTGTAAAATTATCAAATGATTATAGGAGCCCTTTTTTGTAGAGCGTTAAATTTCCTACAAGAATATATCTCAGTAATTCAGTATTGCTTTTTACATTAACTATAAAGTTCCAAAACACAAAGACAATTCTGTTTCCATGTTATTTGAATGGAAATTATAAATCATCAATGCGGCAACTATTCGGTACTGTGCAAATGAGTTTCTAACACATTTTATTTTGGCTTACTTTACTACCTTTTTGAATGTCAGCCACCTTTCCCTGGAGAGTAACATTACAATGACAAATTGACATTTTAAATAGTCAGACTTACCCGAATCGGGTCGGAGTATACCAGAAAATGTCGGCAACAGTAAAGCACCCATTCACATATACCCCCACAAACTATACCCTCTGCAGGACTGGCAAGGTATGGTTTGTATAAATTGTTTCAAATGGCATTATTTCATCATGTGTTAAAATACACTGTTGGTTATTTAATATCATTAAAACTTAATAAAAACAGTATAAATTTCAATTTCAATTGTTGCTATTTTTCTAAATATATAATTGGTGTCTTAATAAGAGAGAATTATATTGTACTATTATAACACCTTATACATTTGAAAATTACTTTTCAAAAAGTAAACCATTCACTAAGAAGCAACATCTACTCGGGATATATGCTATTGATTCAAAAGCTTTCACAAATAATTTTTTGTTGGCCTATGATTTCAATAAGATAAAAAATTAATATAGTTGTAACATATTTTAGCCATTTGAAAGTTTAAAACAGAGTCATACAATAATAATTATAAGAAAAGATGTATTTTAGTCATTTACATAAGACACAAACATGAAATACCCAGATTAACAAAGTAATACTTACATCAAATGGTTCTAAAAAAATTGGATCGTAATGTATACCATCAAATAGAAGGAATACTCTATGGGGATAATGTTGGTCTTCTCCAAATTTATTTATAATAGCATTTATTGTATCAATTACAGCTATTTCAATACCATAATGGTTAGATAATATAGATAATTCTATTGCTCCACCTAAGAAGACAATAATTTATTGTTAAATGGTATTATTTTTCATATTAATGAATGTTTAATGTGTTTTCCACAAAGAAGAAAGATAGATGGCTTAGTACTTCTCTCCCTTCAAGAGACCCACATCAGCTGACAGCTGTCAGTTAAACATTTAGGTACCTGGAGTTAACAAACACAAAGGTAGAAAGAATATAGCTGAGACTATAGACTAACTACAATGCTGATAGACAAACACACAGAAAAACATGGCATGGCATGGTCCCAATATGTATATTACATAATATGCATGTTTGGTGTGGTGGACAAAGATAACCCAAAAAAATATCTGCAGCTGGGTTGATTGAGTATAAAGACTTGAATCATGGGGGCTATGGAATTAGCAGCAAGGCAATAAAACACAAGCAGCAGATTGAATCACAATAACATAAAGTCTCGGGAATAGTGGCACATTCTCAAATTGAAGCTAACAGATGATGAAACTCCTAGATACTTCATCAACATTAACTTCAATGTGATTATGAAATAATAAAGGGAATGAACCTCGGAATGGACAGATGACAACATTAAGGACATCTGGTGAGAGGTTCTAGTATACAAGCACAAGGAAAGAACTGATGCAGGAGGTAGCAGTGGGTGATCTTTAAATACACTTACTCTCTTCAAATCAAACCTTGATCCTAAAACAGGGTCAAAAATTGATACTTCCTAAGAAATCAAGAAATAGCTCTAGGAGCAAAGTTAGGATCTGAAACTGCATTAACTGGTACTAAACTGGTACCTATTTGGAATATCAAACTTTGCTAAACATGGTTGTACATTTTGGTGGATTCAAACTAAGCATCAGGCATAGTGGAGTTGCAGTGAAGTACCTGTATAAACTAGTACAGGGAAGTATGGAATGAGTGAAGTTAATATCAGGACACAAAAAGCCGAGAGGCTGAGGTATAGCTGGCAATAGGACCAGTATCTGAAAAAATTTTTTTGCACAAACATAACAATGATGATCTATACTTTCTATTATTCATTTTCTGGGATCCTCATTCCCATTGCTGAATGAGAATTATAATTTAAAAACACCCTTAAAATGTTTTAATATAATTTTATATACATACCCCATGATTTATCATCTTTTATCCAGGTACAATATGCATCTATTGGTTTTCCTAATATAGCTTCATTATATAACTCCCTATTAGTTTTTATGGATTCTGCTACAAGTTCTCTGAGGTAAGGATTTACAGATCCACTTTCATCGACTTTTCCATTTAATACATAATGGACACTAGTAAATAAACAGGAGTTATCAGAAGGCACAACATGTTTTATCAAAATACCAAGAGCATCAAATGGATTTTCTGCATCATTTTCTGCCATTGGTACATCCTGTTGCTCAATAACAGGACCTGATTTTTCCTCCAATATCAAAGTGTCACCTAAAAAATATACAACAATCAGTATAAAAGAGAAATCTCCAGGAAAGTATCTAAAATAAAAATAAGTGTTAACAGAAAGAAGTGTAGTTTCACCATATATCTCACGATATATTTATTATTGCACAACCAAAAATAATGTGTACAAAAAAATATTTGAAATAATAAATAAGAAACAAAACTTTAATATGATAACTAGGTATATTCTGTATGCTTATAATTATTTTTCGTTATTTTCTGGATAGCTGTTAAAATGTCAAAAACATGAATATAAAAAAATATAAGAAAATAACAAAAAAATATGTTGTTCACTTTGAAATTATGCAATGATGGAACCAAAAGTAGTGTTTTTGTCTCTACTTTGCACTCCCTATTTAGTCTACTTTTTAACACAAAAATGTTAGAATTCTGAAGTGTATCACCTGATGATATACCGCTATTTCCGATGGTCTCATTTTCTTTACTCAAATCTAATATTTTTGGAGGAAAACCTGTTAAGACTTGTAACCTATTGACTGGTATATTAGAAATATTTGAAAGAGAATGTTTAAACTCGTTAACTGTGCTTTCTTTAGTAACGCTATTAAGAATATGTTGCCCGGTTTTGGTTTTAATTCTCAATGCAAAACTAGCCATATTAATATAACTTATTTCCTGCAGAACTCCTTGGTTAAAGGTTTACTTATGCAATGTAAATGTTCAATTGGAGGTTACAGAATCAGTCCAACAGCATAGCATCGCACGACTACGGTTCTATTTTTCTATAAAAAGTATGCAAGTTATAGTTTTAATGAAAAAGTAAAACAATAAACAATACTTTAAAATCCAGAATATTTAAACTATTCACAGTGACCAGCAACCGCTGTCAAAAACTGCTCTGTTCTGATACACAGCGCGGACCATAGATAAAGAGAAGTCCGTTGGGAGCCCAGAGCATTAAGTAAGTGACACTGGGCATTATATTATATTTCTCTATGGTATATAGCATAGAGAAATATAATTCACACACACAATCACAAAACATTAACATTAGGTTAATGTTTTGTGCACACAATTCACACGGACATCATGGAGGACATGTTTCGTGTGAAATCAATCCTCTATCGGCTCTCACAGTCGCGCTGGAGGCACGTACCATTATTTGTATCTCTTCCGAGAACGAGTCCCCCGCAATTTTGAGCATAATGTTAAATAAATTTTTATGAGGAGGGGAGGTATAATCATGTAAAATGTGAAAATCATACTTCTTAAATTTACCGATACATCTATCGGTAAATACGGTGTCCAGCGTTGTTCCTAGGAAAAATTTTATAGTAACAGAATACCACAGAAAAACGTAATAGATTGTCAAAAAAGGTAATAGATTGTTCTTCTTCTTTTTATTTGCAAATATATAGAGGATAAAGGGGATTATTGATAGGGTTATGGAATTTCAAAAATTTGATACTTCGACTTAACAGATTTTTCTTACGTTCAACACTTTATTGAACTATATTTAGTCCAAAAAGTGGCAATTTAATTATTTTAGACATCGATTTTTATAAAAAATTTTTAAAACATTGTTATTGTTGAACATTATTGTAAACTAAATAATAAAAACCATGGCCATCTACAATACTACAATACATGTATTCTAGGTGGCCATGATAAAAACAATAAACAGTACGCTAACCTAACTTTCCTCAACTTATTATTTTTGCGCATTCTTTTTAAGATTTTCTGCTCACTTTGTTCACCCGCGACACCCGTTCAGGTTGAAAATTATCTTAATAGAGCTGAACAAAATGTGAAAAGAACACAACGAATGAACAAACTGACTGACAAAAGTGACAAGCCAACTGACAACTATTTCTTAGAACATAAAATTATATTAGCAATTTTGTATTCTTCTCTTTTAGACTCTTTTGTCAATTTTGACCTACACTTGCTCTGATTGGTGATCCTATGAGCATGTGCAAATGTCATTACCAAATCCACTCCATGTATCATTCATGAAAAGGTAATAGATTGCTATCAAAACGTAATAAGGTAATAGATATGGTTAAAAGGTAATAGATCTATTACGAACGTAATGACAGGAACAACACTGACGGTGTCTACCAAAACCATATACCAATTTCTGACATATCACAGACATCTATCAATAGAGTCTACTTGTCTCTGCATATACTGCCTGCTTATCTATTATACCTTAGACCCAAATCGCACGAAAAAGAGAAGAATATTTTTGAGGTTAGTATTTTATATTTTGTAATGTAATTTAGTTATAAGTGAGCCTATTGCTAAAAGACAATATCATTTAATCAAATTTATATCTTCAAATACATTATGACGCTGAGAATTACCAATTCGTTGGGCTTACGATTGTTAAAGGTTTGTTTATCTAGAGATTTAATTGGATCTTTAGTGTTTATATTTTAGGATGTGCATTTTGGCTTTTTGGCTGCAAATCCGGTTGTAGCAAGTACAGAAGTAGTTAGACATAGAATAACAAAACACTGGAATCCAAAATGGAAACTATTTCGACGACTCAAGGTAATGCCTGTCGAGCTTCCAAAGTATCATGAAAAAGTGGAAGATATGTCACAAGATGAAATTGCTAAACGATTAAAAGAGCAGGGTATACTTCCTACTAGATCTTGGATTGAAAGGCAATTTTTTATACATTCTACAGGTGCAGTATTTGAACCTTACATACCACCTGAAGGTGATGGAAAAGTTTCACCAGTCTCTAAACAAGTTGGTATTTTATCACATTTTACACCACATTAATTTATTAATATATTCTATCAACAGGGCGCAATGCAAAGCTTACGTTTTTTGGAAAAGAAGTCTAAAACCATGATGGCAATTAGAAAAGTTCGCCAATTTGAGGAGGATTTTGATACCCCAGCTTTTTGCAAAGAAGCAACTAAAATTTATATAAAAATGCATGAAATGTTAGCTGCTCAAGATAAAGATAATTTAATTGATATTGTAACTGAGAGAGCATATCCCGAAGTGATACACAATATTAAGAATAAGACAATTCGTTGGAAATATATTAAAGATGTAGAACTACCAAGAGTAGTACAAGCCCGATGCACAGATGTTATTTCAAAAGAGAATATTTTTGCACAGCTCACTGTAAGGTTTCACACCCAACAGGTAAAAATCTTCTCAATTTTGTTTTAATATACATAGATTTTAATTAAAGTTACCTACTTGCTATTTATTTTAGACATTAGCAATTTACGATAGATTTGGAAGGTTAATGCATGGTAGCGAGATACTTGCGAAAGATGTACTTGAATATGTAATATTTGAAAAACATCTATCTAATCAATATGGTACATGGAGAATACATGCTAAAATAATTCCTGATTGGCTACCACCAAAAGAACCATCATCTATAACATACAAAAAGCATGTAGAACCAATAGAGAAGAAAACAGAATCTGAAGCCAAAATTGATTCTGAAGTAAAAGCAATTGAACAAAATAAAGGAGAGAAGCTTAGTTTAGCATAATAAGAAATTTGTGAATACTGTTTGGTAATGATAATGAGAAAATTTGATTGTTTTTAGCTCTAGTTATATTAATTTATTACCAATATAAATAAATAATGAAGTATATTGTGTTAGTGGGTTTTGTGATGATGCATTCAAACAAATATATCACCCAGTATAAGCATTTCAAATGGATATGTAACTTGCAAATGTTGACTATCCTGGATTTTATTATTCCACCTGGCTGTCAGCCATATCTCAATAGTACAGCTTGAGAAAATATTTTCAGACTAGTTGGCACAATTAAATTTAAAAAGCCCATTTTATAGAATCTACCCAATTGAAAATAATAACCAAACATTAAAAAAATTCTGTCTGTATGGAAAATTATGTATTCAAATAATAGGCCAGACGATAGGGGTCATAGGCGTGCCCACGGGGAGGGGGGCAGGGTCCACCCCAATTCCTCAAATATCAATCTATTAAAAACATTTTATAATTTTTAAATTTTAACTTTTTTTCAATGATAGGAGAAAGCAGTTTTTTATTCTTAAAATGAATTGCGAGGAATTGAAGGGCGGCAATATGCAAAAGCAATGTTTCGGCGGGCACGGCTCGTTGTTTTTTCATCAAAAGATTCCGATTTGATATTTGCCCCCCCCCCCTTAATAAAAAAGTCTGCGCACGCCTATGATAGGGGTAACAACTACAAGTAATTAGCAATACGGCGGATTTTTTTTCATAAGTACCTTAAAGAATGTAGATTAATATACAAAAAAGTTTACCAGTCTATCGGTTTCCCAAATTAGAAAAAAAAATCAAAAAATGTTTCAATAATTCACGCTGGGAGGAAGGTGGAGAAGAATAAAAAATACCACCGTGTAGGAGAAGTGTTTTGCAACAAAAAAGGTTTCTTGCGTTTCTTTCGTCCGAGCAATGGTTTGCCCGGAAAAAATTCGGTAAACTATGTATGTGTTCCGCATCCGCGCGGAATATAAAAAAATGCACCTACTACCTGGGACTCGAACCCAGCCTGTACAGATCGGAAACTAATAGCATAAAGTATATTATTTAGGTATGTTACTGTTATACAAAATTAGTAATAAATTATTGTAAACAAAAATTAATAAGTTTAAATATGTATTTACCTTGGTCATTAAGTATTTTTGGTCTGGTGCTTGACATATCTTTTAAAAACTGACATAAACTGTCATAAAAAAAACTGTCAAACATTCTACAGAAAATATTGGGTCTGCCTACTTGGGTATTTGAAAATCTAGATTTCTATTGGTCAATTTTTCAGTTTTATAATGAAAACCAGTGTTATAATGAGTATCATTATGAAACTGAAAATTGGCATTTAATTAACAACTTATAATATAGGAGTAGGAAAAATGTATTATATAATAAGGTGGCATTGAAACAATTTTTCGAAGGATAGAAACTATCATTTAGGAGGTCTGTTCCATAGATAAAATTTACGGATAATTAATTTTTCCTAATTACGAAATACGGCACTTTTCATTATTTTGTAAATTTTGGGAATCTTGAATTTACAAGAAAAAATAAATATATATATACATATATTAAATAGTGTAACTTTGATAAAACTGGAGTAATTGTAATGGGGTTTGCGTAGAAATGTTGGAAAAACTTCTAAGATCAAGAATATATAATAACAAAATTAATTAATTCACATACATTTTTGGATCCAATGATTTTTTGTATTATATGCGAAAATAGTAATTTTTATAGATCCTGGTAGGAATTTTCTTTATTTTTTCAAAATAAAATTTGATACTCCTGTAGTATAAACGAACGAACAAAATGTATGTAGTAAAAAGGTATAAAAGATAACTTAACTCAACTTAACTCTTACCAAAGATTGAAAAAAATTCTGATTGAATATTTATATTTTTTTCCGACGTACGAGTCGCGCGGATGCGGAACATATACTTAGTTTACTGAATTTTTTACGGACAAACCATTGATCGGACGTAAAAACTCAGAACTTTTTTTATTGCAAAACACTTCCCCTACACGGTGGTATTTTTTATTCTTCTCCACCTTCCTCCCAGAGTGAATTATATAGTAATTTTTATAGATCCTGGTAGGAATTTTCTTTATTTTTTCAAAATAAAATTTGATACTCCTGTAGTATAAACGAACGAACAAAATGTATATACGAGTAGTGAAAAGGTATAAAAGATAACTCAACTTAACTTAACTCTTACCAAACATTGAAAAAAAATCTGATTGAATATTTATATTTTTTTCCGCCGTACAGCAGAGTCGCGCGGATGCGGAACATATACTTAGTTTACTGAATTTTTTACGGACAAACCATTGATCGGACGAAAAAAACGCAGAACTTTTTTTATTGCAAAACACTTCCCCTACACGGTGGTATTTTTTATTCTTCTCCACCTTCCTCCCAGAGTGAATTATTAAAAAATTTCGAAGAAAAAAGTGTTTTGATTTTTTTTTCTAATTTGGGATATCGATAGACTGGTAAACTTTTTTTTATATTAATCTACATACTTCAAGGTACCTACTTATAAAAAAAATCAGCCGTATTGCTAATTACTTGTACTTTTGGTCTAAAATGACCCATACCGACTGGCCTATAATATAAAGAGGAGTGGGAATCTTGTTATAGAAAAACGCCTGTAAGTTAAGAGTTTTTCCACCAATGTAAATTTCTATTTAACTTTTTTGTCATAAAGCTAATTTTGTGTCAAAAATATCAAGTATATTCCGTTTCATTCATGGATTGCTAAAATAAACTAAATAGAGATGAAAGATACTTGTAAATTTTAAGAATGTTCCTTGATTAGTTTGGTTCTACTTAATGGAATAATAAATAAGAGAGGAGTGTCCTGGAAGCAAAAACATAAATCAGTATTAAATTTTGTAACTGGAATATATTACAATTCTTGAAATAACTTTTAGTGATAAGAAAAATACTTACACTATTGAAATAAGCGAGCATTGTCGATCGAAAGTAACTAGTAACAACCTAAATGTTCAAATTATCGCAAAACGTTTACTCTTTGAATTGTAGTTTGAAAAATAGTCTTAATTTCTGATTTTGAAATACTCTGACTGGCTATCCTCTCGATCAAACCGATGATGGCTTTCAATTTACCCCCAAAATTAGGTGTGGTGACCTGAATAACTCCAATTAGTGCATCATCTAAAAAATCTAGTAAATTGAAATCATTATTAAGGGGCATCTACCAAATTCGACCTTGCACAATTATGCTTTGTATATTTTTTTGTTTACCTACGTCCTCACGTTTAAGTTCACATAACGAAAATTTTATTAGAAATATGAAAGCTCCGCTACATGTAGGTAGCCAAGCGGTCCAAGTGGATTTTGGTTCACGTACTACTCTATAAGCTTCGTCAGTACTGAACTGGGAGACCGGCGAGCGTTGTATCAACAATGGAACGGCACGCGACTACCGAAGCAGAGAGACAATGTCAGTCATAGAGGGATAGAAAAGCGAGAGATGGATTTTTATCCGATATTTTAGTGGTAGCAACCGAATTTCATTAAGGAATTGTACGGTCATAAGTAATTTGAGGATTCTGAGATTTTTATATAGTATTCATAAAGCTTCAAATTAGACTTCTTATCAATTAGTTTTTCCATTTAATCCATATTTAATTCTTGACAAGGGCTCAAACTTTGCTTAATATGTGTAATTACCTCATGATTCGTATTTTTTTCAACAAAATTTGGTTAGCATTTCAAAGTTTTTATTCGATGAGAACTCTAAGTTCAACATTAATCTACATGATAAATTTTTTCTTAATTTTCAATACATCCATTACCTCAAAATTCTTTGCCAAAAATACTTCGATATTTTGTCAAGTCGCTGCCGATAGATTCCCCTTAATAGGATAAGAAATGTCAGTTTCAAAGAGTTGAATTCTGTTCAGTAGGGTAATCAAATATTCAAATTTAGACGATTCTCAAGATATATCTGGATAGGAGAAAGATATCATATGGGTTTTGCCATTTTGTTATTTGCCATGGCATTTTTTAAGTATTGAAGTTTGGGCAACGGATTTTGATTTTTTGTTTGGGCACCTTTTAGTGCAAAGAGAATAGGAGATAAGAATTATTTAGGAATTACTAATACTTATAGAAATTATTCGAAATATTGAAAACTTCAAGAAAGCATAATTGAGACATTATGCATTTTTGACAATTTCAATACAAGTCTATTATCACTATCGTAAACAAACCAATGGAAGGATTATTCCCAGGAACGGGTTTCTACCATTACCATTAATTTGTGTAATATAAATCTGTTTGAATAATAAAATTAACTGAAAAAATCTAGTATAGGAAGAAAACGTAATTGATTGCCGAATATAAAATTTTAAATTTTACCCTTAAGCTTTTTTATATTTGATTTAGATTTTGAAAAAAAAGCCATAATAACTTTTGAAAATACTCAATATTTATTAAAAGACGCAATAAAATATAAGTAAATATAAAAATTTCAAAATATAATAATTTGATATAATTAAAAATTACATAACAATTTTTGAAAACGAAAAAAAAACAGTCACAACACTTATTTTTCTTTAAATTTGTCCTAAAAATACACAATATTTCAGTTTTAGACGACGCTAACTCAAATTAATGATCCAATATTCTCATATTTCCCGATACAATTTTGTTTTCCAAAATTGCACCTGATGGTATGTCTATTCTGTCTCCATGATTGGCAATGATAATTACTGTGCCCTAAAAAAAAAAAAAAAAAAAATAAGAATAACGCAATCCACAGCGACACGGAGGATTACAAAGACACCGAGTACAGATGTGAAAGGTTGTATGTATAAATGTATTTTGGGGTGACATGGGGTGTGAAAGGTTAAGCTTACCCTTAACGAAACGCCTCTGCCAAACGTCACGTCACCGGACACTGTTAAATGATCCAGCTCCAAGATATCCGGAATATTGGTGAATCTCGCCAAAAATTCTTCAACTTTAGAAAAGTGATTGTCTCCCAATTTGATTAGAGGAGTTGTGGGAAACATTCTTTGAGGTGACATGGTTAACGAACCATTCTTCAGACTATAAAGATTACTCATTACTAGGAAGAGATCGGATGTTTTTTTAACCGGCAAGAATCTACTTCTAGGTACATTGATACCAATACCTCCTTCGAAAGTCTTCATGGCAGCACCGACTGCGGTTTCTAGCTGGATTACATTTTCTCCTTTATTCAATGTTTTGTTGTTGACGATGATTTCCATACTGAGCAGGTCTTGTTTCAGCACTCTATCGATAGCTGGAAAATTAGAATTTGACAATAATTATATCTTCTGTAAGTTCCTTGTGGCCTTACTTATTCTTTTTTCTCTCATTTTTTTTGGGAATCAATCCACAATGTTTTTTATTTCGACGTTTCGGTAGTGATACTTCACCGCACGCAACCGTAATTGTGCGATCGAGTTCGGAAACGATACTTTCCGCTCATGTTAGGAACAAAATTTTTTCTATGCTCGGAAGTAAAAAAAATATTCAATTAAATAAAAAGTAACAAGCTTATTGTTATCTTATCATTATGGATGTAATCATTAAGAGTCATTGGCGTATTATTAGTTAGAATACTGCGTGTGGTAAAGTATAGAAACGTGCGGGAAAGTAGAATTTTCTGAAGTAAAATGCGCGCTCGTATGAAAGAGTTGAAAAAACTTACCATCTAATTTGGCCCATAAGTTATTTGTATTGAAAAATTTGAATGTTTTGACGGATTTGAATTCGTCTACATGTTCTTTTGGTACTTGTGCGATTTCAAGTAGCCTTAATTTTCCTTCGTACTGTATTAAAGTACCACCCTAGAAGATTTTGTTTGTTTAAATCAAAATACAGTAAATTATTTGCATGATAATTAAATTTTTGTACAATCACATTGAAAAGTAGGCTTTTTCGCTTGCCATTGACATCGAAAAGTTGACGTTTCTTGAGGAGAATTACTTTACGCTCGCCGAGCGTAAAAAATGGCAAAACGCTCGTTGACCATAAAATCCGATATTACAAACACAATTGTATTGACAGTGACAAATACCTATAAAAGTTTGAAACCTATTTGAATTGACATACTTATTTAAACTGACAGATTTTAAAAGTTTTTATGAATTCTACTTTATATTTTGTTTTTAATAGTTACAATTAAGTGATTGCAGAAAAATTGTTGTATGTATTACGAGCAAAAACGTGACACTATTGCTTTCGAGTAATAACCATTAGTAACCATTACTCTCAAGCAATAATGTATCACTTTTCGCTCTTAATACATAAATGACTATTTCCTTTTAAATGTGTCAAATATTTTAAACATGAAATGTAATATTTCAAAACACCTCACATCACATGTTTTTATCAAAAATAATTTCATTATTTTTAAATATATTTCTCCGTTGAAGGTTATTTGTAAATACCGACCTAAAAATATGTTTTGCATAGATAGGCATCATTTAAATTATTATTATAGGAAAGAGTAAAAAAAAACATGAATAAATATTTCATAATTTAACACTTTACACTGCAAACTTTGAATTTCTACAGTAAATTTCTTTCAAAATTATTGATTTCAATTAAAACAGTACAAACTATAAATTGTGTTCTTTTTAGGATTTTGTACCCAGAGAGTGAAAAACGGGTTCTATTACTAAGAGTTCGTTGTTTGTCCATCAGTCATCATCATCTCATAAACCGTTATAGTTAGACAGTTGACATTTTCAAAGATAATGTATTTCTGTTGCCGCTATAATATCAAATAACAGAATGAAATAAACATTTAAAAACTTTATTTTATAGACAGGCGATCGTGCAACACCTGTTTTTGCTAGTCATTTGGTAGTATACGAGGTGACGGACGGTGAATTCATTTGTGAAGGAATTTACCGGGTGCAATTAGAAAATATATTGACTTTATTCTTGTTTTGAAAAATATTGGCAATTTATATAAATTACATGTCAAAAAAAGCTACCATTATTGCTAAGTAACTTTTTAGAAATTTTGTTTTAACCGAGGAATGGAATGAAAAAAATCATAAACATAGACTTCAATAACGTCCGAGCGTATATCTAATAATATAGAATGATCAGCGAATGAACATTTGTGTTGATATAATCATTATAAAAGAAATAACACAGTTTAACATCTACTTGGGACAAAACGAATACAAATGAACAATTATTTAGGTCAAGTCCATTTGGAGTGTACTCTGTAGCGTTGTATTCAGAATAAATAAATAAAAATAATGAAATATTAACAAACAAATAAGTATTATGTACATTCTTAAAAATTAATAAATACTTGAATGGTTATAAATTTTTCAAGATTTTCAATTTAGGATGTTCTTTATTCTTTCTAAAGGTTCTTAGTGAGGAATTTGCAAATTTCAATGTATAATAGATTCGCACCCTTTTATATAAGGACAGCAGGTATTCCCATGGGAAGTTTGGGCAAGGATGCGAAAATGCGATAGTAGACAACTTGGTCTTCAAGTTCATTCCTATTCCTACATCATCCTGCACACATGAATCATTGAAATTTTCAGTGAATATATTTTCTAAAGAAATCAGATATTCACTGAAAATTTTTGGAGGAACTGTCAATCCTCCAAACCGTCCCTGCTTACTACCTTCATAGACTTTTGTTTTCGTAGAATGATGTGGATTGGTCACAACCTTCCTTATTGCAAAAGTTTAGGCAAATATCGCATTTGTGTTTAACAAAACACTTGCAAAAAATATACACCCACATAAACCAGGGCATTTCCTTCTTCTGTGGACAAATCCTGATAGTCTTTCCTTTTTATGTCCAATATTGGCTGACCATTTTTTTTCTTAGCCGTCGTAAACAAGGATCCTTAGGAAGACGAAAAAATGATAATTGTTTATGAATTGCAGTATTGTTTCTACACGAATCCATGCAACAATAATTTCCATAAGAAGGCATCGCACACAATCAAAATCACAGCAGATAACGTTCGCACAAATTAAAATTCAAGATCGCTTTCTTGGGCGCAACCGATACAACGCTCTGCTACACCACCGTGTAAGTCAAACAGAACTGAAAAATCAATAAATCCCACATCAGATGTGGGTTTTGCTGGTGAGACGGTGGGTGTCGGCAGGAGGGGGATTTTCGCGTCGTCGAGAGAGTGGCCGGACTTATTGGAATATATAGACTTTGATATTAGCTTCACTTGTATGAATGTATGTATGTATGCATGTTTTTATAGATAATGGTAGGTACGGAACCTTAGTGCTCAAGTCGACTCGCTCTTAGCTGGTTTTAGTTATTTTGGCATTGATAGCACAAATCGTCGACTGTTTGAAATTATAGTCATTACAAGTGCACAATTTATTATTCTAAAAAGTATATCAATTATGTAGGAACATTTTTCCGAATATTTCCAATTACTAAATTATAGTAATAATTTGTGTCCTCAGCTTTGTTTAAAGTCAGGTACGTTTTATTGACCGTTGTGTCGTGAACTCAAACCGATAGAGTTAATATGGGCAAAAGAAAGGAGTGAAGAGGCCATATACAATATGCTACATTCCAAAGTACAAGATGTTGGAAAACTTTTTATTAACGTAATATGATAATGCTAAATATAAAATTTACACATGAAAGTGTAGGTTTGAATTTACACTTTGATTTTCAGTTTGACCTGGAAATTTGACATGAAAATTCACCCCAAATTACAGTCTTTCAAACTTTCCTCAGGAACACAATAGATCTTTTAGGTCTCGGTTAATGTTACTCCAATATACATACATACACACAAATCAAACAGGTTCCATGAATTTGATGCGACAAGATTGGGAAAAGAGAGACTGGAGTGTGCGAGAGGTGTAAGGTGGAGGATGATGTGGGACATGTGTTCAGATGTTGATGGAAGAACGAGGAAATGCTGAAGAAGTTGGTAAAGAAGATAGGGGAGGCGGTGTATTGAGAAAACATGATGGAGATAATGTTGAAAGGTCGAGGAGGAATGGATGGAGCTAAGTGGCGTAGTGGAGTGCATTATTAAGGAAAGAGAAGGACTTGATATGGCATGTGAGAGGTAGGAGTGATGGAAGGGAGAAAGAAGATGAGTGTGCGAGGGACCGCCTCCCGTCTTAAAGTATGCTAGGGGAGTGATGCCGAGGCGGGAGTGATGCCGAGGCGGGAGTAATGGCGAGTTTGTGTGGGTTTGGTTGGTAGGCATTGCCTTAGGAATGAATGTCATTCCAATATACATACATAAATTTCTAATATAATTTATGAAGTGAGGTTTTGAATAATTTATAGCTGGATTACAAGAATTTTAATTATTATACTGAATATAAATTGAAATTACTACAAAATATAATAGGGAAAGAGAATCAGACAATGAAATGAATGCCACCCCGACAAACATAAGAGTCCTATTAGACTTGATCACCAGGCAGCCTCACCGGTGACCTGAATAGTTGGTGGGCACTAGTTCTTCTGGCACTTATTACATTATGGTCACCGGTGGCGTCACTAGCGTTTGATGACTGACCGGTGACTCTGCTTCGTGACCATACGAGTCATCACTGGCGACCAAGAATTATCGCAGGATATTGAATCAAATGGCACATATTACACACAGTCACCGATGTTGCGTCGCCACTGTATTTTTGTGTTCTGCAAGTTCAGATTGTTTGATGCCAGTGTAGTGGACGTAATGTCGGAAAAATATGAAGTAATGCTACTTCTTGCTCTTTTGTTAAGGAAAAGGAGGAGACGGACAAGGAAAATGCACGTGCATCCGATATTATCTCTAAGAGAAATAAAAGGATTGTTTTAGACCCTTTTTGATTTATTTTTAGCTGACAAAAACAAGTTTTTCAACTACACGAGAATGTAAAAATCTTACTTTCACTAATAAAGTGATGACTGGTGACCAAGTCTAATAGGATCGATCCTAGCTAATAGGATCGATCCTAAGAGTAGCAGAATAAATAGTAACTGTCAATTTTTTGCCAGAAAAGTCGAAAAATCTAGATATGAAACCCTATAGTCCCTTTTGGAGGAGAGAAAAAAAATAAATTCATTACTTTTTTTTCGTCGCCTGCGGCTCACGACATAAGCGCTAGTTAAATAATATACTATTATAAAGTGGACCTGTTGAAATTTATAATTATTAAAAAAAATAAAATATTACATACCATTTGCATGCTAAGCTATATTTAAATTTTTTGTAAAAAGCATATTACTGTCTAATGAACAATAAACAGTCCTATTGGTCTGACCACGCGACTTTTATATAATATGCCACAAGATCAAATATAGTTATTTAATGCTCACCTTAACATCCGCTCTAGTTTTATCAGTCACTTCCATAACAAATTCATGTTGAACTCCCCTTTCTTGATCAGGATTCAATAATAAATTGAGAATATTCAAATCCACCGTAGCTCCTAAATTATCAATGTTAGATACGAAACAGTATTCTCTACGTTCTTTCAAAAACCTATCCAACAATCCAGAATTACGGAAACTTTCGTAAAAATCTCCGTGACCTGGTGGATACCAAGCTTCCATGTTATCTTGTATATCAACGTCTTTGGCTATCGGAAGAAGTGAATCTCTGTTTATTCGAGGATAACACGACTGATTGAATGTGTGTATTTCTATTTGGATGTTCTTATATTTACGGATGATCTTCTCTGTGTCCTCATCAGTGTTAAAGGAGTTCATCAGTACTAAGGGTACATTCACATTGTAGGTTTTATTTAGATTCTGAAAATCAATTATTTATTTAAAAAAATTTATGGTAAGTACCTACTTCAATATGAATAATTGGATGTTTTAATAATAATAATAATGTTTATTTACGAAACATAACATAAAAAAAGTACAGTGTGTAGAAAGAAAATGTAAGCAAACAAAAGCACTGAAGTTGCAAGTAGCTGGACGCTTTTTACAGCTCGTATAGTTTGTCTCAAAGTATAACTTTTTAGCTTTTGTCAGTAATCATAAAATTAATGAACCAATTGCAATAGTTGCTGTAGAAGAGATCGCCAGTGGCGGACTATTTAAAATTTTAGTAGTTTTGTCTCTTCTAGGTAGGATATATATATATATATACATTTTTCTTATAACGAGTATCATGAAGGTGTTCTGGACAAATCAGGTTACTTTTTCTGAGAGTACAACAACATTTTCATACAATAAGACATTCATACATTAGACTACTTTTTGTGGGGATATGTATATATGTTGTATACAAAACTAAACTACTCAACTTAGATGACTTAAAAGACGAATCACGCCTGCGATTAGATCAGACACGCATGAGATTTCTATACCAGATTAACAAGTTGTCAAGACGTTCGCGGCAAGCACTTTGAACATTTCCTACATTGACATCAATATTTTTTTGTTTATTTCTTACATTATTAACAAATAATAAGTACAATGTCAAGAATTTATCTGCACGGAACTTAGTATTGCAAACAGCATGTTTGTCAGCCATTTACGATTGAAGGATTCGAAAATGGACATTACACACCTCCATTATGTTGTTTATTGTCTAATAAGCAGCAAACACTTATAAAATGTTATTTTAGCTAATTCTAGGAAATTGTAAGAAATTAAAAAAGTGGTAATAGTAAGTCCATTCATTGAGCTGTGAATGAAATTTGGACAAATACCAAAATTATTGGTTGTAGATTTTTTCTACACCAAACGTAGATTGGAAAAATACAAAAATATGGTTTGATTACCACTACCAATATAATGATAAGTCGTGGAAAATTAGTAGGTGGTAGCGATTAACATTTGCTATCGAATTATTCGAAATCATTTCCGGCGATGACAAAATAACATCTTATGCTGATTACTTAGTTGAAAATTATTTTCTTTTCCCACCTGACATTAGGTCCGAAAATTCAGCTAGTAGAGGAAAGTCACGAAATATGGAATAGTATCCTAATATGGAATGCCTTCATTTCTCTAAGATTATAAGTATGAAACGCAACACTCGACCATCTTCTGTTTCATTCGGTCTACTAACTATCGCACCCACACCATCGAGTCAGTTGCGCGAATGCTTCACGTGTGGCAGGCGTGTTTTGTTTTGTTGTCGTGCAGAAAATTTTAAAGGTAGAAAATAAACGAGTATTACCAGCTGTTATGTTTGTTTACGTAAGTGTTATACTATTTAGTATATCGGTATTATGTTTATTTCACCATTTTGTGATCTTTTGTCATTAAAATGTTGTGACCATAGACAAAATAAAACATTATATTATATTTCTCTATGATTGTGACTTTAAAATATATTTAGAAGAGTTTGAACTAGTATTAAAATCCAAATATGGACAGTCGTCGGTGTCTAATTATGGAATATTAAATTAAATGCTTGATGTGTGGGCTCTGGACACATTATGATTGTGCTGGTCCAGAGTTTGATACTTGGATCTGTGACTTTTGCAAGTAATTATGTACTTAACTTCTTTCATTTATCACAATATATTATATTTATTTAATTGATCTCAAAGATATTAATGTCCATTTTTGTTATTGTTATGTTGATTTATGCTTATATTCCATATATGGATACCTATTCCATATTTGTTTACTCATTTGTGATTTTGTTTTTTTTGTTAGATTTTAATTTGATAACTAATATATTTGATTAAAGCCTGTTAATTACTACATATAAATGTATGGCTGATTAGTAAAAACATTAAACTGATTTAATTTATATGAAGTTTTTTTTTCATATCCCAAAAACAAAATGGTATTCCATATTTGGTTGCTTTCCTCTACCTATTACAAGAACTACTAACTCCTGCGAAGCTTTTCATCGTAGCTTCGATGAATAAAGTTAATTGTGGTACTAGAGAAAATCAATGAATTTCGAACACAAACTTATATTGAAATTTAAAGTTTAAACTCACTTGCGAAAATTGATATTAAGAAGGTGGAAGGTAAACTAATTTTTAATGATTAAATGATAAGTCGCTATAATAATGAAGAAATATCTAGACTAATGTTTCATATCATTTTGACTCTTAAAAATAATCTATATGTAAATAAGTAATGTATTCTTTCTATGTATGTATGTACACTATGTACATATGTATAGGAGTACCTACCTATAATATGAAATAGTTATATTTTATTGTTTTATGTAAATTGTCAAATAAATAAAAAACTTATTTCAATTGTAATATATGGATTTCCTTTATATGACCCGGTTACAGATTTTATTAGGATAAATAAAAACAGAATTACTTAATAAATAAACCGAAAAGGGTGAGTTTCGGCCAGATTACATGTTCAATTAGTATTTGGGATTCAAATTAAGATCGTAGCGCCTGAGCGGCGATAACTGAACTACTTCTTTGTACATTGTTGTATAACCTCAAGAATTATCTTTTACATAACATTTCCATTGTTTGATTGTAGTTTAGACGTTGCCTTTGGCTTTTTTTGTTTTTCTCAAATTATATTCGTAGAGTTTTATAAGAATTGTTAAGTGTATTATTTAACCAATTGTAGTACGTCAAGATTATAAAATAATGGCCGAAAATTTACCCCACCACATCTTTTTTCGTTAATTATTTTAATTGAAAATGCACAGTAATTCAGGGAAGCAAATAGCAGCATATTTAAATCTGCCTTTTCCGAATTTATATACATGGAAATGTTTCCGAAGGACATCTGCAACAGTATCAGTTGT
>CAJUYH010002624.1:0-14756 GCA_910591685.1 Galerucella tenella
ATTTTCAATCGATCTTACAATGAAAATATTACCTAATCTTTATTTGCTTCAATTTATTATGTCAAATATTCGTATACAGATTAGATAAAGTATATTTAAAAATGGAATAAAGAAAATTTTACTTACATAAACGTTATAACATGGAAAATAGAAGATGTTACCCTAGGATTGGTTTCTTTGGAGCGACGTCTGGATGAGTCCATAATTTATGTAAGGAGGACCGATCTTTTGTAGACACCCTTGTACTTGGAAAGTAATTTTGTTTTAATCTATCCGTATGATTGACATTTATCTCTTATCAGTCTTATCGATATTAATCCACTTGAATCGAAAGAAAAATATATTTTTACAGTTTTTCAAAATTTTAAATTCTTCACAAAAGGATTTGACTTGTAAAAAACACTATGACCTACTGAAAAACATTTATTCAGAAGAGCGCTTCTTAAACTAAGGTACTCTCAGTGACTGAGCGTCTCGAACGGATTTATAACATAACAATGTTGCCAGATGCTTATTCTCAATATCTTAAGTACTTTTTAAAATACGTTCATTTAAAATGCACCCAAATACAATTGGCCACCCGGTATCGAGAATATAATGAGCCATTATTCGAAACATATTTGAATAAATGGATTGAAGTTTTTTTTATCTTATCAATAAGAAAAGATACGACCAAGACCACCTTATTTTGCGACAAACTAGTGTAGTAATGGAAATTTCTTAAACTTTTTCTTGACTGCAGTAAAATGAAAATTATCTAAAAAAATTAAATCCGAAAAATGTGATTTACGAGGGCTCTTTTATATTTTGCATATATACAGTGCTATTCAAAAGTCCCCTCCCCTCTCGTATCTTTTGAATGGCTACACTTACATTAATAAAATTTGGAGGGTGAAAATAAAGTGTTGTAAACTCTTCTAAGAATGGTAACAGGTGACGTAATAGTAATAGATGAGGTCACAGTGCCACTCTGGCCAATAATTTTAAATAGGACCTTATGGCAAGAGATATCTCGTTTGAAAGGCATTGACATTGGCTACATAGCCATATTAATTTTGTTTGGGTTTAAACTAATTTTGACGGATAAATTAAATAAAAACCAAAATTATCATTTTTCATTTAAATATTGAAGATTTTTCAGTCCGCATCTGGTTAGTTGTCAAAAAAATTGACGTTTTTAATTTAATAGTATTTGTTGCTTTGCAAAGTTTCTCTAGCTTAAATATTTAATTTTATTATTGTTTAACGAGACGTTTAAGAGTTTACATAGGCAAAATGGTACGTACTCAAGCCGACAAAGTAGCAGCTATCTTGATAATTGGTGAATCTAGAAAGAATCTCCATGAAGCGGAACGTTTATTTAATGAGAAATACCCAGATCGCCCTATCTAGACAACTTATTTGAGGGAGCTTCTTCACAAGTTTGAAGCAACAGGTAGTGTCCAAGATGCCAAACGATCTGGTCGACCAACATTTAGTGATGATAAAAAAATTGATATAGTTGCTGAAATGGTAATAACCCTACTTTCTCTTCCACTGAAGTTGCGTCTATCTATGAAGTAAGTAAAAGTACAGTACAGAGAGTATTGGCTAAAAATAAATTTCATCCATACAAGTTAAAAATGGTGCACCACCTTTCGGATGACGACCCCGACAGAAGACTCGAATTCTGTGAATGTATGATAAATGAAATTAGTCAAAACCCACATTACACAAAAACAATTTGTTTTAGTGACGAAAGTACTTTTTGCCTCAATGGAAATGTGAATACACAAAATGTGAAGTATTGGAGTGACACAAATCCTCACACCTTTCGTGAACAACATACCCAATTTCCAGAAAAAGTCAATGTTTGGGCAGGTATTTTGGGAAACCACATAGTTGGTCCTGTCTTCCTAAATTCAAATTTAAGCGGTGAAGTGTATCTGGAGATGTTACAAAATGCAATTGAACCGTGTATTCTTGAAATTCTGGAAGATAATCCAGATGAATTCGGCCATCTAGAAATAACATTTCAACAAGATGGTGCTCCTGCACATTATTATGGTGCAGTTAGACGTTACCTGGATGAAGAATATCGAGGTAGATGGATCGGACGGCGAGGTCCTATAGAGTGGCCACCTCGGTCACCAGATCTGACACCATTAGATTTTTTTCTATGGGGGTTCTTGAAATCCAAGGTTTATACTACGGCACCAGATAGCATTGGCGTTTTGAAAGAAATAATTAGGGAAGAATGCAATGCAATTTCAGCTGACACATTCGAACGAGTACGACAAGAGTTTACTAATAGGATGTATTACTGTCAGGAAGTACACGGAGCACATTTCGAACACTTGCTATAAGAATCCATTGTTTATATTCAATTAATTAAATTTAAAAAAATAATTTTAATAATTTTGGTATTTATTTAATTTATTCCTCAAAATTAGTTTAAACCCAAACAAAATTAATATGGCTATGTAGCCAATGTCAATGCCTTTCAAACGAGATATCACTTGCCATAAGGTCCTATTTAAAATTATTGGCTAGAGTGGCACTATGACGTCATCTATTACTATTCCGTCGCCTGTTGCCATTCGTAGAGAAGTTTACAACACTTTATTTTCACCCTCCAAATTTTATTAATATAAGTGTAGCCGTTCAAAAGATACGAGGGGGGGAGGGGACTTTTGAATAGCACTATATAGGTACAAAAATGTGGTCATATAGTGGCAAACTCAGAACTCAGTGAGTACTACTTTTTACGCAACAGCTTATATGTTTTTGATTATTATGGAGGCGTCCATTACCTAATTACGTGAGGCGTTTTTGAGAATTTTTTGACCCCTTGTTATGATATCGTCAGATTTCCCTCAACTCTCTCCCCCCTCTCCTAATTATTTGGACTGTGAGCGTGTTGGATTATTGAGAAAAAAGAGTTGTTTTATTACCTTTATTGAAGACTACCAAAGACTAGCATTTGTGAATATGCACGTAATTTTTTTTTCACGCAATTTTACACCATTTTCTGCTATAAAAATAATTACGTGATATTTGCCAAGACCCCCCTCCCCCTAAGTGAGATTTGCAAAGATTAAGCTTGATCCCCTCCCCTCTTAGAACACCTCACATAATTAATGGACGCCCCATATTCAATAGGCTCATTTCAACGAATTGAAACATTTATGGTCTATTATGAGTAATACAGTCAATATCAATGTGTCCATTTCTTTAGTTCATTGATATTTTGTTGAAATTTACTTTCCAAATGTATCATTTACAGGTAAATTGTTAGCAGATAAATTACTAGAACAAGATAAATAAGCTTATGTTGGTTCCATTGATTTGGAGAAGGCTTTCGATAAGGTACCACGGGAAGCTTTATGGGACATTTTAAAAAATAGAGGAGTTGACAAGAAGACTATAAGAATAATAGAAAACATATATAAAAACAACTTATGCTGTGTAATTCGCGAAAATAAAATCTCAGAAAATTTCATAACACAAAAAGGATTAAGACAGGGAGGGGGATTTAGTCCACTATTATTTATTACCTTCATGGATGAAATTATGAAACAATGTTCACCTAAGATGAAAAAGCTGCATATAGGCTACAGAAATTTACAAATAATAAACATCGCTGAAGGAGCCTTTGCAGAAGATTTAATTATTATGACGGGTGAATGAATCAAGATGAGTTGAATCAGGTAGCTTAAGTAGCCATTTTCTTCATTTTCTTTGAGTTACATCAGTATGGCTAGTGTTGCCAAAACTCGCGAAACGCGAATTTACGAAAGGATGATAGAGCTGAGCATCTCATCTTCCTGTGTCTGATAGCCTGATTCTATAAAGATGTTATTAGTAAACTTCTAAATTTTCAGAGATCCTTTCAAGTATATTGATGCGTCGCAAAAATGATTCATGGTACTTACCACGAGAAAATGTATAGATCGTCTTAAAAATTATTCACACAGCTTCACAGCAGCAGAATTTTGTTTAATAAAGATTTGATCACTGTCTTCCTATCTAACTGGATATTTTTATTATAACCCTTCACTATTATTGTTTTACAAAACTTTAAATAAATTATGCGATTGAGTTCACGAGACTCAACAAGTTATCGGTAAGATGTAAGTTAATTTCAATACCACAACTAATAATATTGTTTGAGTATTTATGTGGTTACATAACTAAAATCAATATTTATATTCATTTATCACTTTGTTGTTTACTACATATATTTGTATAATTGCAGGGATTTTACGGTGGATGTTAGGATGTAATGATTTTTAAAAATTAAATCTGGGAAAAATACTAAAATGACACTTAAAAATAAATAAAGTACAACCTCGAAAATGAAATAGGTGAAAATACGGTTTTATTGACGATAAAGATAATGATGATGTAGAAAATTTATTTCTAATTAATCTAAGGCATACGCAAAAATGTAATCGTGGGGAGTAGAGTAATCTGTGTAAATATTTTAATAGCGTTTATAATGATATAAGCGGTTGACTGTTGATAGAAATTGAATGCGTTCCTCCATTTGATCTGCTGATTGATTGGTGAGGAGAGGAGTGTGTACTGTGTAGGACTGGTACTTAGGAACTACCAAGCTATTTTTCAGTTTCTGGGATGTTATCAGTAGTAATAGCCCAAGGACATTGATAATTGTTCGAAAAAATCGTATGACAGATTTCGAAAGCTTGTTGCTTGGAAACAGACCGACGCCGTAGGCGGAGGTCTGTTGCCTACAAGCAACAAGCTTGAGAAAGTTATCATAAAATTTTTGAGCATTCATCAATGTCCGAGGGTTATTCGGATAGAAAATTTTTTACCAATAATAGAATTAAAACCAAATCGTGACATTTCCAAATATTAAATATTTGAAACTTCAAAATCGAAATAAATCAATAGGTATGTGTCCATAGCAACGTGAAAACAGCCCATGGTCTGTTATCAGTGTAATGTTGACATGATTGGGTGAAATTGTTCATGTGATAAAAAATGAGGAAATTTGATTGGTTCTTGGAACCGTGAAAAAATTTTCTACATAATCATTATCTTTCTAATACCTGTCAAGTTTAAAAAACTCTTAGGTTAGGTTAGGTTCTATGGGAGTGGGGCCTTCTCGCCACCTTCACTGCGACCGTTAGGTCTATTGTGGCTCACTCCTAGGGATTACAATTCACCCCACAAGCCTGTTCTTCTGACGAAGTCCATGGTTGTATTTGTTGATACTTCTTAGAAGTCGTTCGGCTAAAACCGAATATACAGGGTGTAATGAAAAGGCAGGTCATAAATCATACCACATAT
The DNA here is from genome assembly GCA_910591685.1 of Galerucella tenella. NCBI lineage: Eukaryota > Metazoa > Arthropoda > Insecta > Coleoptera > Chrysomelidae > Galerucella > Galerucella tenella. The sequence continues at coordinate 5,299 of CAJUYH010002624.1, forward strand.
TTTGGGGCTAAAAATAACTCGAACCAACCCAAGTTACCCTAGTACAAATGTGCATGCAAAAAAGTTATAACCCTTCGAAGTTACCAAATGAAAATAGATTTTTTCAAATATCTCGACAGTTGTTCGACATATTATAATGAAAGTTGACAAGTGTCTTTCTTGTGATAAGAGCATCATCTTAAAAAAAATTGAGAAATTATTGCACCCCGTTAAAAATTTATGGGAGTTGAGATCCCCTGAACCCCCCAAAATTTTTGTGTACGTTACAACTTAATGCTTATTGTGGCACCATTATTCAAACACATTAATTTTGAAACTTTTTTGCCCCTTGGCACTTTTTACAATTATCAGTTTTTATCGAGATACGGCCTATTTTTCATTAGGCTTCAAAAACTGTGAATTATTATTCAGTAAACAACTGTTGTTACTAAGGATACAATTAGACATTGGATCAACAATTGTCAATAATACATTTGAAGCTTTAAACTTTTGTGTGTTTAAGAGGAACTAACTTTTCTAATAACAATGGAATACACGTTTTCAGAAATGGCAGATATGCATTTAATTTTGGGTAAGTTTCGTCATATTGAATTAAGATTTAAGATACTTATCGATAATTTTGATAACACAGGTGAATGCCGGGGAAATAGCGCAGCAGCTGCAAGGTTTTATGCGGAAAAATATGAGCGAACAACAACTGAGGAATAGAATCCTTGAGGCTGCAATTAGATATCGTCAGAAGCCATTGATTTTCCAGAATATTCGGTTTTCGTTAGTAAAACGGTGCCGATTGTGTATTCAAGAAAAGGGGGGCCATTTAGAACATCTAATAAAAACTACACATTTGTAAATGAATAAGATTCAATCAAAAATTTGGGACCCTCGAGAAAATTCATTTTAATTCACTTTCATTTTTGTTACTCGAAATTTTTGAAGCATAATGAAAAATAGGCCGTATCTCGATAAAAACTGATAATTGTAAAAAGTGCCAAGGGTCAAAAAAAGTTTCAAAAATAATGTGTTTGAATAATGGTGCCACAATAAGCATTAAATTGTAACGTACACAAAAATTTTGGGGGGTTTAGGGGATCTCAACTCCCATAAATTTTTAACGGGGTGTAATAATTTCTCAATTTTTTTTAAGATGATGATGCTCTTATCATAAGGAAGCCACTTGTCAACTTTCATTATAATATGTCGAACAACTGTCGAGATATTTGAAAAAATCTATATTTTCATTTGGTAACTTCGAAGGGTTATAACTATTTTCGCATGCACATTTGTACTAGGGTAAATTGGGTTGGATCGAGTTATTTTTAGCCCCAGAATATGTGGTATGATTTATGACCAGCCTTTCTGTTACACCCTGTATTATACCTTACCCTGCCCAAGTCTGTGCTCCGCAGTTTCTTCCTCCAAATTACAGAAATTACAGAACCGACAGTCCGAGTTCTGAACCAGACTCATCTTCTTTACGTGGTAATTTAGTCGACAATGTCCTGTAAGCAGTCCTGACAGAATGCGTAGGTTTGTTCTACTCCATTCCAGGATCTGCTTATGTTTTGTACTCGAAGAGAAGTATAGGAACGCCGTCGAGTGAGAGAGCCCCGGTAAGTCTGCCCAGTACGTGTAGGTTTTCCTCTCCGCCCAGGTAGCTGGGCTATTAAATTGCTTTGATAGGCTGCTTTTTCTCCAGCTCCAAATAACTTCTCTTGGTCAATCCAAAATAATGTTCCGCTAATCTTCTCCAATAATCAGTGCAGGTAAGTGCATTAATATAGGTTAGGCTAGGTGTGTGGTGAGTGGGTCTATAAGGCACTCCATTGCGGCTCGCAAGAGTCTATTGTGGCTAACACGTATTCAGATTTAACCAAACAAATTCAGCTTCTTAATAAATCAGATTAGTTTATTTGGTGAATGATATTTCAGGTCCGATGGCGAGAGAGAGAGACCCTGCCAAACATCAGATACCTGATTCGAGCCGCGGCGGGGCAGGCACAAGTAATATGCTCTGCTGTTTCATCAGCTTCTAGACAAAGACGGCAAGTCGGATCTTCCGATGGTCCAAGTTTTAGCATATGATGATTCAGATGACAGTGGCCTGTTAAAGGCCTGTTAGACAACGTAGATCATGCCTGCTATAGTCTAACATTTGTTTGGAGACATTCTTCGAATGATGTATAAAAACCTTCGAATGAACCAATCATGGTAAATTATGCCAGAAGTCTAAAGCTTTTCTTGCTGTCCAGGTATTTGGTGTTTGTTTGACAAAACTTATTGCGATGCCAATAGTAGGTTCTGGTCCGATAGAAACACGTGTGGAACGCTTCCATGCAAGAGAGTTTGCCTTCTCGTTTTCTTTCATGCCAGAGTGGACAGGGATCCAGACCAGCAATACTTTATTGAGTTCTCCTATTGAGGAGAGTCCTTTTTGGCAGTCTAAAACCAATTTAACAGAAGATTCGTTTATAGCGAAATACAAAATATACACAAATGAAATAGATATAGACAATGATATTTTCAGAAGTGGATTAACCTAATGGGTGTTAATGAAAACTCAACCTTGTAATGTCCGTTATCACTCAAGGAGAACAGAACAGACATAAATAGTTTTACTTCTAATGGGTAAGTTTTTTTTAGCGCATTGTATAGTGTACCGAAAATTCGAGATGTAGGTACCTATAAAAATTCCAACAGCATCTTATACTGTGGCCTTGTTGTTTTTGGAAGGCGTACTTGTTTTTTTATTTATAATCATATTAAGTGCACTTGAATGTAAACTTTCCTCGCGTTATATTATACAAATTGCACTTCTGTCAGAGACAACCCTTGTCTCTCCTTCTGTCATGCGATTTGATGGTATGTTATATAAATGTTATACTCTAACAGGTCTAACGGGACCGAATCCATCTCTTTTTACATTCATTGAAGGTGTATCGTTCCATCTCGCTTCGTAAGAATCAAAACTTACTTCTTTTTTAACATACAATTTTAACAATATCGTTAAGGAAGCTTGTTAGGTAATCACAGAACAGTTAAGGTAGTCGTTCGATAGTCGCTGCAGAAACATGCTGCAGCTGCAGGCGGACGAGGCAAGAGGCAAGCGACCGAGATAGGATAGGAGAAACCTAGAGGGCTCGTTCATAGCATGCGACAGAATAACAGATCAGTACTTCTTTTGCTGTTAAGAAAGAAGGATGTAGAATGTCTGCCAATAAGAATATAATTATCAAACGAATTTTATTGGAGGAAGAGGAAGATCAGGATTTAATATTATACTATTTATATAGGAGAAGCAAGAGAGCGCCAATACACTCCTTATTTAAAAAACGAAATTCAGGTTATTTTAAACTGTTAATTTTACAGCACCTACAAGGCGATGGAGATTTATTCAAAAAATATTGCAGACTGAATAAAACACAATTTTATTTTGTTGAAGAAAAACTCTTTATTACTTCAAGGTAAGTCAAAATAAATAACATAAAAAATGATACACAACAATACAAAACGATTGCTGCAGGCAGAACGACTGCCTCGTGCCTCCACACTGGTCCGGACGCAGATGCGCGCCCAAGCAGCAGAGACAGGGCGAGACACCTAGTAAGCTAGTTGCTGCTGCAGCGTGCATCGAACGGTGTATCATTAGAATTCATTGGAACAGTAGTGTCTCTGCCTCTTGCCTCGACCGCCTGCAGCTGCAGCATGTCTCTTCAGCGACTATCGAACGACTACCTTTAACAATCTAGTTATATACGATCGTTATTTTAACATAACGCACCATAGTTAAAAATAACATACAAGATACGAAATACGGCTGATTATTATTTATTTAAAAACGGAGCTCTAAATGCTCAATGTTGCATGCAAGACGTTCTTCAGGAAACTTCAGTTCCCTGAGGCCGCATGAAGTAAATATTGTTAACCAGCCCGAAACACTTGACGAGCTGTGTTTTGCGTTGCAAGCTGAATATGAAGCAATTCCTCAAGAACGCATTATTCGTTTTATCAATTAGATGTTTCGGCGATTGCGTCATTGCGTGTAGTTAAATCCGCTAGAGGTGGGTATACGAAATATTGGAAAATTCATGCCAACTATGCTTTTCTTTTTGTTTTGTGTTTTTTCCCTAATACAATTCCAGACCTTTATTTGAATACGTGTGTATCTTTGAAAGAAATGAAGATACCAAGGTGAAATAAAAAGTGGAAGATGGCGAAAAGGATGGTCTTTGTTTGGAACTAAGAATAAGCTCTATAAATTTCCCGAATTGTTCCACAGAGTGTTAAGAAATTCGACTACAAATCCATGTTTTTTTTCACCCTGTATAAATAAGCTATAAACATTTTTTGGAAAATATTTCTGGAGATTGTTTAAATAACAAAGAATTTATCTACAATTGGGCATAAAAACAATTGAAATCGATGAAAAATTACGAAAGTTCTTGGACAACGAGCTTTAGCAAAATTTTAGGTGTCCCAGTGTTTTTGACGGTGAATGTGTTTTTGCAGTGAATGGGAAATACTCTGTTTGTGTTTAATTTTCATGTATATTTCGACTTTGTGAATGATTATTTAAATGCGACATGGTTTTTTAGATATAATATGAAATATTACTTAATTATCAGTAACTTAGTTATCTTTTTTTGGAAAGTACAATGATGCTGGGAATGTAGAAAACGTGTAGAAATATGTAGGTAATATATATTTTTTACATTTTAAAAAGATTTGAAACAGAAATTTTCATGGGTGGGCAAAATTAAAACACACCATTATATTACAAATATCTCATATTTCTACCATTATATTTTATTTATTCTACAAGACTCCAAAGGTGTCATTGGGATACGAAACGAGCGAAGGCGAGTTTCGTATTTTTAATGCGAGTGTATTAATAACCATTACATGAAACATGCATACACTAACAAGAAATTTTATTTGAAACAAAATATAAGGAAAAATGCGCCAACCGAGTTTCGAACCCGGCATGTACAGATCGAAAACAACATTATGCGGCGCCTTTGCTCACTGTGCTACGGGACCACATTATTGAACTAATAGCATAAAACGTATATGAGTATGTTGCTGTTATACAAAATTAGTGATAAGTTATTGTAAACAAAGATTAATAAGTTTAAATATGTATTTACCTTGGTCATTGAGTATTTTTGGTCTGGTGCTCGACATTTCTATTAAAAACTTACGCAAAGATTCAAACTGTCATAAATCACACGAATGAATCTCTTAGGAACTGTGCAAACATTTTACAGAGAATATTGGTTCTGGCTACTTGGTTATTAAAAAATCTAGAATTATATTGGTCAATTTTTCAGCTCCAGTTTTTTCAGGCAGTTTTGAAAACTGATTTTCCTATTAATATACCTTAATCGTAAATACAAAACAAAAATAGCCTTATATTATAAAACAGCATTAAATAACATTAGTAACAGTAAATTAGTAGGTTATAAAATTCCAAATCAACGAATCAACTCAAGTAAAATTGAAATTAAAGCTATCAGCACCTTGCATTGCATGAAAATACAATGAATCGAAAGACTGGTGAGGTAAATTTCTGGTTCCCGCGTGACGTAACTGCGCGGCTCGGACGCAATTTCAAATAGAAATCAGCATACCGTTAGTAAGTGTATCGTGGTGGGTGAATGTATATCTTGGAGAGGGAGCGTTTTTATTGACAAACTTATTGAATACAAAATTAAAGTAGAATAAATTCCATACATTACTCATATGTAAAGTTTTTTTGTGAGACAAAACACTTCGCCGCTAAATTACCCAAAAGAGGCCATACTTCCATATCTAGTGTCCAGAGACCCAAAAAAAACCAAAGGGTCCGAAAATCAAAACCATAGCAAATCTTTTCTCTGAAAATCCTGATACACCTAGCCTACATAGTCCAAATTTTGGTCATAATTATTGTTTTGAGTCGCGTAAAAAAAACTGCAAACAATCGGTTGTATTGAATTGTATTTATATATAGATACACAAATATATTATTATAAACGTGGTGAATCTTTTTACCAACAGGACCAACCTGAAGGTACGCAATTACAAGCATTTTCCACTTCAGCTTTTTGTATATCAATATCCGACCACACCCAGTCGTCGCAAGCGTTAGTTCCACACCAAATGTACACTGCCCTCATGTATTTGTCCGTCATTGTACCGTGAACATTAGAAATATTGAGGCTGCTGATTTTTATATTATCCTCTGGACGTCCTTCGTCCTCGAAATCTTGACGTACGTCGATTCCTCTAAAAAGTATTCCTAAAAAATCATTTTATTAATTTTTATTCCATAATTACAATAGTTACACAGTTTAAGCAAAAAATAGCGGACAAAACAATGTCCTCATCTGATAACATTTCTAGCGAGAGACGATTTGCAAATAAAATAAAACACAAAAGAGCAAAACATAGACATGCTTTGTATATATAGACGTGGAGAAAGCTTTTAACAGTTTGAAGAAAGATCACATAATGGAGCAAACAAATGCACAGGGGCTTTCTGTTGGTATGAAGCAAGTTAAACCAGTTGGGATACGTGAATATGCATTTGCTGACGATCTAGTTTATTATTGCCAATACAGAGAAAGGACTTCAAACAATCAAAATCCTTTTTTGGACACATCCGTTCGCTAATTTTAATACCTATCCCTCACTAATGCAAGATGTCTATTGATTACGAATTATTCCAGGCTTTCTGTGTTCCAATTCTAGCCGTTAGTTCAGTTGGAACGATTTACGGATTAGTTCAGAACTAATTCTCGACCTGGTGGACCAATACTTTCTATCTACGCAAACTCATTTCGATTCCAAACTAATCCTCAAGCTTAATGGAACAAAAAATAAAAATCTTTCTAACGTTGCCATTTGAATGCGAATTTCACTATAGTATTGTTAACTTAAAGCCGGGAGCACAATGTTCTTATGCTACACCACGCCACGCTATCCGACATACATTGTCAGAGATGTAACTATGTGCACACTCTTTCCACGTCATCCGATACGACGCGACGCGACGCTACGTTACATAATGATAGAAAATGAGACCAGTTTGAGTTCAGACACTATGGCGAGTAGTAGTTCCTCAGATAGGTGGGAAGAAGAACTAGAATGTGCAGCATTAGCTTTACTGTTAATAGAACGGAAACAAAGAAGAAAATGTTGGGTACATTCAGAACGTCACTTTCATGGAGAATATCACACGCTAATTGACCTTATCGAAATGGGTGACAATAGTGATCCACATGTATCTTCGAATGAACCAGGAGCAGCATCTATATATATGATGCCACCTTCTCGTGCACAGTGTTACTACACCTTACAACGCAGTGCCACGTGACGTGATATCATATGATGGAAATTAGACAAGAGGGGATTAGTACCATGTCGGATGGCGTCGAGTCGCGTGGGATGGGATTGTATCAGAACAGTGTACACACAATATATAAATATGAATTAAAATCCACGGTGTCAGATGCTTCTGACGTTGCGTCGGATGGCGTGGTGTGGTGTAGAATCAGAACAATGTGTTCCCGGCTTAGTTTTATTGTTTTATTCACCTGTAACTTCAATATTGTGATATAAGACATCAGAAATGGTTCCTTCGGCTTGATGAGGTGACGTTACTACACTTATACCAGTACGTCCTTCAATAACTGAACACTCATTAAATTCAACGCCTTTGATATAATTTGCTTCCTCCCAATTAGGACGTATTGTAAGTCCTTGTGATCCATGACAAGTAATATTGTTGAAAATCATATACTTCCCTTGTTGTACTACAATGCAATCACCTAGATTGTAGATGTTAGCATTTTCGATAACAATATTTGAGGTGTTGGATACTGCAAAACCGTGTGTATCAATTCCCAAATCGTTCTGAAAACAAAAAATTCAATTTACTGTCTGTACAACGATAACGAATGACAAGCTCTGCTATACTCCCGATTATATAACATTAAAATTTGTTTACGAATGCTAATGCTAATGTTTGTTAATTGCTCTCGTACTTTTGACCGAGGTAGCAAGAGACAGTATACACTACTGCATGGGCTAAATTGGAAATTCCAGTACTTCGTGCAGTACAAGAATCTTAACTTTCTGCCCTGTAGTGTAATACACTATTTTTTAATAGAAATTTATTGAAATTATTGTTGTAGTACTATGGTTTTTGATGAATTCTTAATCACACAATTAAATTAAGCTAATATTCAACGGTCTCTTTTGTCCTTTTGGTTGAATTAATTGATACTCACCGTAAATCCATCTGAGACATCGATATTTAGTCTTCTGATGGCGACTTTTTCACCTTTAAAAATTCTCACACAAGTTTGGGGACAATTCAGTATATTTAAATCTTCCACTACTACATTTTTCCCCTGAATTTCCAATAATACAGGTTTTCTCGTTACACTGTTTATTCCTTTTCCATCCCAATATTTATTTCCTTGTCCATTAAGTACAGAATCTAAATACATATTTTTTTTAAACTCCAGAACCAGTGAATCAAAATATTAGACGTACTATTTCTTTTTTCTTATTCTTTTGGGAATCAAACCACAATAATGTTTTTTATTTTTTATTTCGACGTTTCGGTAGCGTTCCAGCTACCGTTGTCAAGATTAACTAGTAATAAAATTGATAACAAAAATTTTTGGTCCCCATCTGACACAACGAAAAAATATAAATATGACAACTAGAAAATCAATAATATTTTGAAGTTTAAGACTGGAACGTGGACTTCACTGGATTCCATTTCTAGTAGACTATCATATCCTTAGAATGTCATAAAATAGAATATTTTATTTCACATTTTACCACATTTGTGTGATCTACTATGAATGGACCTTGATAAAATTTGACAACAAAGTTTTGTAGTCTTAAACTTCAAAATATTATTGATTGTCTAGTTGTCATATTTATATTTTTTCGTTGTGTCAGATAGGGACCAAAAATTTTTGTATCAATTTTATTACTAGTTAATCTTGACAACGGTAGCTGGAACGCTACCGAAACGTCGAAATGAAAAATAAAAAACATTATTGTGGTTTGATTCCCAAAAGAATAAGAAAAAAGAATAAGTAATGCCACAAGGAACTCACAGAAGATATTAGACGTACTAGAACCAAGTACCCAAGCTGGCACTCGGGAAACTCTTGGTCAAAAAAGTCTTTGAGAATCAAAGACAGTTAAAGGATTATTGGTCACTTTATCCTGAGGATACTTGCTTAACTCGGCCATATACAAGAAGGAACCTATCTGCTGGTCATGCAAGGAGGAGGAACAAACTGACACATAATCTCCGAATACGCAGGTTAAAGAAACTTCTGGTACTATAGTGCCCAAGGGATGATATGTACAAGAAGGATCTATTGAAAATACTGTCCGTCTTATAGGGCCGACAACTAGCCTTTTCACACAAAAGCTACATCCAAAAGTAGAAA
>CAJUYH010002624.1:14766-38638 GCA_910591685.1 Galerucella tenella
GCCCAAGGGATGATTTGTACAAGAAGGATCTATTGAAAATACTGTCTCATAAGGACAACTAGTCTTTTCACACAAAATCTACATCCAAATGTAGAAAAAAGCTGAGCGGATGCCAGGGGATGTCCAAAGTAGCATCACCATTAATGTGGAGTCTGACGGTTGACGAACAACTGTGTGGTTTGACATAGGTCATAGCAGTCAGGGGAAAATTCATGGAATCCTCTTTGTTGCATCGTACCAAGGACTCTAAACTATACAAATAGCTGATGTAGTCAAGCCAGACTTAATATGAATCCCACCAAAGCCTTCACTAAGAAAAAAAAGTTTATGAAAGCGAGATCCCAGAAGTCAAGTAGGAAGGTCTCACCCTAGATAGTAAACTCTTGTAAAATAAACATGAAAATGAGTACACAAACAAAGCAAAGATGCTGTGATGGTGTGCAGGAAGAGGGCAGAGAGACATAGTGGAACCAATCATCATCACAGCTTCTCCAGAATTTAAGGAACAGTCTGTAAAGCATTACAGAAGCAATTAAAACATTACAACAGCGGCCATGAAAGTGGTTCTCACGCCGGACATTGTGAATGTCTACAAAATAAACTAGGGAAGACGAAATAGAATTTACTCAATCACAGTTTCCTGTAACAATTGTCATAATCAAGTAAAGCGTGTTATGAAGTGTAATTCATTATCTGTCGGGGCATACAGCCCGAGAAATAGATGTTGCTTCTTAGTGAGCAGTCTAGTCTTGGAAAAGTAATTTTCAAATTTGTAAGGTGTCGACATATTTACACTTCCACCTACTTCCACGTAGTCACGTACTTTAGTTCCTATAAATTTTATTCACTCACCTGTAGTACCAGTAATGGTGATGTCCGTTCCAGTTATCTTCAAAAGAGGTGCGTGATCCTGGTACGATTCACCGAACTTGACGGTTCCGTTGAATGTGAGCTTAGAATTTATCGATAAGTTGATTTCCAAAACTTCATCATTTGGAACTTGAAGATCGCCAACAATTATTTCCACACATTTTTCAGTAACCGAAGGTATTTGATCAATTGATGTTATTGTGCAATCAAAAGCTAGCGAGGATGTAGCACCAAGAAGCACTAATAACATTAAAAGGGTCATATTAGCGTTATTGAAGTATCTTGGTTGTAATGCGATAGAATTTTTGTGTTTCATTGAAATTTATTCTCACAATAAAATATTTCTAGATAAATGTAATCGAACAATTCGTCAAGTAGGTACTTGAAGTGTGACAAATTACAAATTTTAAAAGGTTTGAGGCACCTTCAGGGTTATTTTTTGTAACGATAGAATATCTATGATAAACAAATTCTTTTATTATTACTACTGTAATGTTTTTTTCCTATTTATTTAAACAGTTTTTACCGTGGGATAAAATTATACACTCACTATGGCTAATAACTATCGATTTATTAAAGAAACACTTACACACTATAACAATCTTAATTTATATACACACTATTTAATGTCTATTAATTTATCTATACTGGGTATAATAATTGTCCTAATTTATCTTCAACACTATTTATATTCACTTCTGTTCACTCACTGTATACTGAAACTGTTTACCGATTCACTGTATACTGAACAACTACTGACTCACTCGAAAATCCACGTATATATACTCCTTCAAATCTCTAGAACATTCGCTATAAACCATTGTATGGCCTGGTACATTTCCAGAACAGTCTGGATATTACCTGCGAACGAACATTTCTAGAAAGGTCGCATTCATCGTTTGCGACAGGACCGGCTTCGGAATTAGTGAGTTCGTAACACTACTATAACCTCTTCTTAGGTGTACACGTGCCATCAAAATATTGATTGTCTAGTTGTCGAATTATTTCGTTAGTGTCATAGTCCTACTTTCCTTACACCTTGTAATTCAGGAAGAGGAAATTTGGGAGGATTAAGAATAAAAATAAGTTTTCAATTTTATTGTTTGAACAATTTCATTATAATTGGAGTGATGTTTACTTGGACCAAATAATTACTTTAGAATATACCGACTGTCGAAAAAATCGTTTTTACGGTCAGTATATTCTAGCCATTATGCGTGAACAAGTTGAAATGAAACAACTTAATTTTTTCCAAAATCCACAATATAAGTACTTTAAGGATTTGTGCCTCTCTATAAAAGCCTCCAAATATGTATAAACTATGGAGAACTCAAGCACCATCAAAAGTCTTGCAAGTCTTCAACTGTGAATCAAGTTTTGGAAGTTTAGAATTGGAATCAATCTCTGAAGCAATTGGCAAGAAATCACAAAATAACTCTGTAGTAGGTAGCCAAGAAAGAAGCACGAAGTACTTCAAATGGAGCTGAACCTTACTGTTGCTAAATAAAAAGAAACAAAAAGCAGATATTTTGACAATAGGGCATGCCCACGTGACGTCACAAACTATTTTGATAACAGCCCTGTGGTAAAACAATAAACAAAGCGTTCAGAGCACGTGGTACTCAATAGTGAGGTTATACTGATTTATAATGATAGATCGTGTTCGACTTTAGTTGGTTTTGCTTCATTGTATTTTTAAAGTTATTTTAATTGTTAAGCTTGTCTATTTAATAATATATAATATAGGTTAATATTTGTTTGATAATTTTCCATCGTGTCTATTGTTTATTGTTTTACCACAGGGTATTGTCAACTGTCAACTGTCGTGGACATGCCCTATATCCATCGCTCCCTGTCGAATAACCATAACATCTTCTGTTTCTCGAGAAGAATGGTCTGAGCTCCCATAGATTAGCCAGCCATATTTTTAACATGGATAATATGTAATATTAACAAAACTAAAGTGAAATTATTTGGTCGTACATTGGCATTACTTTAACACATAAATTGGTAACATAAGTCTATAATGGCAGTCGTACATATTCTCATATATTCACACATATTTACACAAAGGCAAGTTCGCACATTATTATATAGTTTTGGCTTTTTCCTCAGTCGCTACGACGACCTCACTTCGTCCGCTTCTATATTTGTTTGCGACGTAAATTTGTCGAATCTTCTGGAAAGGTATTTCAATAGTCAATGTCAATATGATCGACAAGCCTATCACCCAAGCGTACTCCCGCAAGTTGAGGACTGACCAGAAGAAATTCGATTCGTTCGAAGATCTAGTTGTGCCGACGTTGTAGAAGAACACTGGAAACTGCGTCAGATACACTGTATAGGAGATTTTCGTCCAAAGTAGAAATATCTTGTTGGAAAAGTAGTATCCAGCAGCAACTAGAAATAAACAAAAAAAAGGATTGAGACTTTGCGATGTTTAACAAAATATAAAATGTGTCAAAAAGTGGGGAGTATTATATTCTTCCACGGAATACTTCACAGAAAGATGAAGAGGGAAATAAAGAGTAGGTAATATGATGAAGAAAAACAGTTAAATGAAGAGAGAGAGAGAGAGAGAGGCAAATATTGAAAATAAAAGGAAGAAGAAAAGAAAAGGAAGCAAGAGGTAGGAAGAAAATGAAGAATAAAAGCGAAAGAAGAGGATACATGTGAATAGCAAAAGAAAAAGGATAGGAAACATGTGGATAGCAGAAGTAAAGGCAAAGATACATGACCGGAAATAAAAGATGAAAAGAAAATGAAGCGAAAGATAAGTAGCAAAAAGAATATCGAGGAAGGGAAATATGAATAATTGGAAGAGAAATATAGCAGGAGAAAGAAATGTAAGAAGAAAAATACTTATGGTAGATAAAAAAAAATAGAAAAACAGGAGTAGATTGTATAATGTTTACTCACTTTTGTATCCTAATTGCCATGTGAATATTATCCAAGCGAATGAAAAGCACCATAAGATCGGCGAGACCGCAGCATACCACGCAGCATCTTTCGGATCATATACATAATCCATGCTTCCCATAAATGCAGCTCCAAAAAATGATACGAAGAAAGTAAAGAGAGCCAGAGTATTTCCAATATTGAGTTGAATCTATGTAAATATAAACATTGTTTTTTAATGATCCAAAAAACTTTGTTTGCTAAATTTATTACCTTACTAATACTGATATTTGAAAAATTCTTCAAAATATATCCCAAAAATATACCCATAATGTATACAGTTGCTCGATGGGCTGGTAAAATATACATGTAGTCAGCGGTATCAAATAGTTGTTGAACACTGCAAAATTAAGAACATATTTAAGGCTAATTATAGCATGGGACGTATCATTTTTTTCTGATGAGGCAACATTCTCGTCTAATGGAACTGTCGCGTCAAGACATTTACAGTTTTTATAAACTCACATTTACGACAATGTAATTGGTGCCAACAAGACGGTGCCTTATGTCAGTCACAGTACATTGAATGTTAGGAAATATCTTGAACATTATGTTCCATGGAAACGTTAGGTATCAACAGATATTCTGATCTTTTTTGGTCTGCTAGATCTCTGTACCTAATACCCTTTGATTACTTCCTACAAAAAGTTTACCGATAAGACCGTTTCAAGATGTTGACGATTTAGAAAGAATAATTTTAGAAAAGTGCCAGGAAATTTCTGCAAAAATGATCAGGAATGAATAACGTGAATTTGCCGAAGGAACAAGAACTTGAATTGGATATGTCGAGGCATTACGTAAGTTGCACAACTTATCATTTATTTGCATTTTTTTATTTGCAAAATAAATACATATAAATTACAAAATAGTGTAACGTTTACTCTAATTTATATTTACAATTAATTTATATTTACAGATTTATATTCATATACAGTCCTTATTTAATAATTTATATGTCACACTAAACACACACTAACTATAATTTATATGAGAGTCACTTAATAAACACTTTATCGAGGCGCGATTGCTTTCTTTCAGTATCGACACTAACTGACTAACTGACCCCGCTGTGATGCTCGTCGCCTATTTATACTCGCACGACTTGTTCTAGATATTTCTGGAACTCGAAGTTTTGGTGGATGCGCCGGGTTTTTCTAGATGTTACGTTTTCCAGATCATTCTTGAAAATACGGCGGAGGAGCCATAGTCGTATCATATGGGAATTTCACTGGGGGCACTAATTGAGCACATTAATGCAGCAGCTCGCGTAACATTGCCCCCTCCTTAAGAGACAGTTCCTCCTGGAACTAACTAGGAAACTGAAACGAGATGACTGTATCGGCAACTGGTTCCCTTGTTACATTTTCCAGTTGCATGGAAGTAACATGCGACCGTCTTCTCTGTTGGCTGTGTCTCCCGTGCTTGGCCGCAGACTAGTACCTGCACTTCGGTGTCTCGGAAGATTACTTCTACCATGTTACGGATTATTCGCCAATCTAAATGCCTACATTCAATCTTGGGCATGGCTAGCCTATGCACGTCCAATTCAAGCACATGCTCCCTCAAGCTTCGTAATGCTTCCCAGACATCCTCGTACGTTGGTCTTTCGTCGAAGGTGTTTCTCGTCACTAGGTGGGAATTGTAGCGGGAGCCATCTTGCAGCTTCAGAGCTTTACCTGGTACTGGTAACTGGTCTTGCAAACTTCGGGCGCCACTCTTCTTTATGAACAGAGATGCCAGTCCGCGTGCATCGGTTACGCTGGCAGGGATGTTAATTGCCAGTGAGTATTCCTCAGGAACGGTAAGCATGTCTTGTCGTCTCTCAGTGGTGACGCCGAATCTTGCTTTTCCGGTACCACCATAAGCACCCATGAACTCTCCAAAAGCAGGATCGGCTATTTCCTGAAGCTGGTTTACTTCCTCATCGTGGTCACCCTCGAATGGCGCTAATCGGTTACGGTGTACCACCTTTGGCTTTCCGTTTGGGATCTTGCTGATACGATATATGACATCGTTGATTCGTTTCTTCACGAGGTACGGACCGTCCCAAGCTTTCTGCAGCTTTGGAGAAAAACCCTTTTGTCTTCTTGGGTTATGCAGCCAGACTTTGTTTCCTTCGTGGAAACCTCCTTCTGTAGCTTGCGTATCGTACCTTTTCTTCATCCTATCGCTAGCGACCTGAAGATTCGATCGAACCAGCTCGTGTACGTCGTCCATTCTTTTTCTCAGCTGGGTCACGTAATCTTCACCAGCTATGTCTTCTCCGGGTCGGCATCCAAATTCAAGGTCGCAGGGTAATCTCATTTCGCGTCCGAACAGAACTTTTGCTGGTGTTTGGCCGGTAGACTCATTGATGGCGGATCTGTAGGCCATCGCAAATAGCGAGAGATATTGGTCCCAATCTCGTTGATGGTTAGATACTACTTTAGACAGGTATTTGCCAAGAGTTCTGTTCATTCGCTTTACCATTCCGTCCGACTGTGGAAGCAAAGCCGTAGTTCTCGTTTTCTTCATGCCGAGATTTTCACAAACTTCCTGGAACAGCTGGCTTTCGAAGTTTCTGCCCTGGTCGCTGTGTATTTCCAGGGGCACTCCATATCGGCAAATGAACTCATTCAAAAGCACGTCGGCAACAGTTGCGGCTTCTTGGTTTGGAATGGCATACGCTTCTACCCATTTTGTGAAATAATCCATCACCACCAAAATGTACCTGCTGCCATTTGCTGTCGGTGGAAACGGTCCGGCAATGTCCAGGGCAATGCGTTCAAAAGGGCTTCCGACATTGTACTGCTTCATAGGAGCCTTTCTTCTTCCTTGTGGTCCATTGGTCGTAGCACAGGTAGTGCACTTCTTACACCAGTTCTTCACATCTTCGGAACTGTGCATCCAATAAAACCGTTCTCGCACTTTCTGGAGGGTCTTCTTCACACCTAGATGTCCTCCTGACGGACTGTCGTGTAATTTTCGCAGTACTGCTGCTACCCTTGTTCTTGGAATCACCAACTGTCTTCTACTTTCGGAACCTTCATCGTTCTCGATTACTCGCTGTAGCAAACCGTTTTCCAGAACCAGCGAGTCCCACTGGGCCCAATACGATTTCATCGTTGGCGAGTACCTTGAAATCACCTGCCAAGTAGGTCGACAGTTTTCCTTTTTCCAATGTCGGATTTTCTTCAAGTCGGGATCGTTCTCTTGTTCCTCTTCCAACTTTTCCGGTGTCCATTCGTCGCTGGTCACTGTGGTTCTTCGAATGGCAGCTTCCTTAGCTTCTGTTTTGGTGCAGTGAGAGCACTCTGCTGGGCATGGTCTTCTAGAGAGTGAGTCTGCATTTCTGTGGCTTATTCCGGCTCTATGCTCAATGGTGAAATTATATTCTTGGAGCCGCTCGATCCATCTGGCGATTTGACCTTCAGGGTTCTTAAATTGCATAAGCCACTTAAGTGCGGCATGATCGGTTCTAATCACAAATTTCTTCCCATACAGATACTGATAGAAGTGCTCCACGGACTTCACTACTGCTAGGAGCTCTCTTCTTGTGACGCAGTAGTTTTGTTCTGGTTTGGAAAGAACTTTACTAAAATATCCCAGAACTTTCTCTTGTCCTCCTTGAACCTGTGATAGCACTCCTCCAATTCCAACATTGCTAGCATCAGTATCTAGTATAAATTCTCCCTCTGGTAGTGGATAGCCGAGTATAGGTGCAGTAGTCAAGTGCTTTTTCAAGGTTTCGAACGAAGTTTGACAGTCTTCGTCCCAGCGAAACTCCCTTGCTTCCTCTGTAAGTCGTGTCAAGGGTTTAGCGATATCTGCAAACTTCTTTATAAATCGCCTGTAGTATGTACAGAGTCCAAGGAAGCTTCTAACTTGGTGCTTGTCGGTGGGTCTTGGCCACTTTCGTACGGTAGCAGCTTTTTCTTCGTCCACAGCTACACCATCCTTGCTGACTACATGGCCTAGATAATTGACTTTGTTTTGAAATAGTTGACATTTCTTGGGGTTGAGCATCAGTTGGGCAGCTTGCAACCTTTCGAAAACACCTTCCAAATTCTTTCGATGTTCTTCGAACGTCCTTCCCAAGGCTATGATGTCATCGAGGTACACTAAGCATGTCTTCCAGGACAACCCTCGCAATACGTTTTCCATCAGTCTTTCGAACGTTGCGGGGGCATTGCACAGCCCAAATGGCATAACGGTGAAATGCCATAGTCCAGATCCGGTGGTAAACGCTGTCTTTTCTTCATCGGCTGGATCCATTTCTACCTGCCAATATCCAGACTTCAGGTCCAAGGTAGAAAACAATTTGCTACCGGCCAGCGTATCCAGAGTATCGTCGATTCTCGGTAGAGGATAGCTATCTTTCTTTGTAACATTGTTCAATTGCCGGTAGTCCACGCAAAACCTCGTGGTTCCATCCTTCTTCTTTACCAGAACTACCGGAGAGACCCAAGGGCTGGTAGAAGGTTCTATTACCTTGTCCTCTTCCATCTCGCGAACAATTCTCTCCGCTTCCTCTCTTTTGGCCTGTGGTAGCCGTCGAGCCGATTGTCTTATCGGTTTAGCGTCGCCGGTGTCAATTTTGTGTTTGACAGCAGATGTTCTTCCTGTCTTTCCTCCTTTTGGTACAAAAAGAGATCGGTATTTTAGCAAGAGTTCTCTGATTTTTTTCTTCTCTTGCAGGCTAAGGGATTGTCCAGCCACTGCTATCATTTGTTCAAATTTATTGTTGGTATCATTGGAAGTTGTTGTTTGATGAATTATTGACGCCACTGGTACGCAAGTTCCAATTTTTGTCTCCTTCTTTATAGTTATGGGATGGTCATTTACATTTATAATGCGTACAGGTATTTCTTCGGCAGTCATGACTAACCCTTTTCCTATCAGGATTCCTCGACCAACCTCTTTATCATGATTCCATGGTTCCATCATGACCGGTGTTCCTTCTTCGACGGTTCCTTGTAGCCTTGCCACAGTGAAAAATTCACTCCTTGCGGGTACAACTGTATCCTCCTGTACGGCTACCTGAACAGTCTTATCCTCGTGTGGGTGAAGGAATACTTCCTCAGAACCTACTCTAATCACTCGGTTCTTGAAATCTAGCTGGAAGCCATGTAGGTTCATAATGTCCATTCCGAGTATTATGTCCTCTTCGATATCAGCGACAACGACAGTGTGGGTGAACTTCTCTGCGCCAATTCCCAATTGCACCGGTAGTTCTCCATGGACATTGGCGCTTTCACCTGTGGCAGTCCTGAGTCGCAGTCTCGTCGGTAAAAGTCTTTTCCGGGTGTTGACAGTCTCGGGGCGAATAATAGTCCTCGTTGCTCCAGTGTCCACCAATAGTGTATACTTCCTACCATTAACTTCACCATCCACGTATACACTATCATCGCGACATTTCAGAGAGGCTATTAGAATGAGAGGGTCTTTGGAAGGTCTTCGGGTCGAAGCTGCCCTCTGAAGGTCGAACCTTCCTAGTTTTCCTGCTGGGCGTCTTTGTTTGTAGCAGTTCTCGGTCGCTTGCACGAACTGCGTACATGTCCCATTTCTCCACAATTCCAGCATCTCACAGCTTTCGATTTTCCATGTGAGATGCTTTTCATCATGTTGACGATCTGGTCAAGCTTGTTCTCCACTTCTTCGTCTGCTACAGCCCTCACCTTGCCGTATACTCCGGAAGCCTGTGTAGCTGCTTCGTACTCCAAGGCTGCAGAGAGTACGTCGACCAGTGTCTTGTGCCGAGCCAAGCGTAGAGTTCTCTGCATTTCATGGTCACGAACTCCGTCGATGAATGTCTGTACCCCTAAACATTCCATGACATTCTCCGGTGCCGATGGATAGGCAAACCGCACCAACCTCGCAATGTCTGCTTCGAATTCTTGCAGAGTTTCGTCGCGTTTCTGTTTGCGGTTTTTCAGCTGCGACTGGTACAGATGCTCCAAGTGTTCCAGGCCATATCTCATGTTCAATCGCTTTTTGAGTTGTTCAAAATCTTCGGTCTCTTCCACTGGAATGGTCTGGAGGATATCCATGGCGTCTCCTCTAAGGGCAAGAGTTAAATTCAACGCTTTTTCTTTCTCACTCCAGTTGTTTGCCTTTGATGCCGCCTCGAATTGC
Organism: Galerucella tenella; assembly: GCA_910591685.1. Lineage (NCBI taxonomy): Eukaryota > Metazoa > Arthropoda > Insecta > Coleoptera > Chrysomelidae > Galerucella > Galerucella tenella. Next base: position 24,709 of record CAJUYH010002624.1, read on the forward strand.
TTAAGATAGTTTGGCTATGACGTTTTACCATCGAATGTTGGCAGTTTCACTCGGCTGTTAATATCGTTTTCCTTTTTCGGTTTCAACTCTACTTTCTCTGCCAGTTCGTCGTTGTTCGGGGCTTGCCTAGTTGTAATATCCGGGTGATGACTAGTCTTCCTTTCGATTTCTTTGATTTTTTGTTCCATTTCTTGCCCCATTCTTTCAATCTTTTCTTCCACGGCAAAAATTTCACTTTTTATATCCGTCGAAATTTTATTTTCCATGTCCGACATTTTATTTTCTATGTCCACCGAAAGTTTACTTTCCATGGACGAAATTTCGTTTTTTATATCAGACATTTTGCTTTCCATCGAAGACATTTTATTTTCCACTTCAGCGGCAATGTCCTTTTTCATTGACAAAATATCGGCCGAAATATCGTTCGTCATATCAGAAATATCATTCTTCATGGTAGAAATCTTCTCGTCTATATTAGCAGAAATATCGTCCTTCATGCTAGAAATCTTCTCTTCCATATTAGCAGAGATTGACGAGATTAGGGTGGAGGACTCGTCATTGAATAAGAATGTTTCTGGATCCAAGTCTTCACTTACCAGTGCTATTTTCAGTCTTTCAACTAACTCACTCTTCTTTCCGGACGTTTCCAACTCGCGATTTTCTAATTCTGCTTTTAGTTCCGTCACTTTCAGGTCGCATAGTCTCTTAGCCATTTTTAAGTAATTATTTATTTATATTATCCCACTTCTGACACCAATGTAACGTTTATTCTAATTTATATTTACAATTAATTTATATTTACAGATTTATATTCATATACAGTCCTTATTTAATAATTTATATGTCACACTAAACACACACTAACTATAATTTATATGAGAGTCACTTAATAAACACTTTATCGAGGCGCGATTGCTTTCTTTCAGTATCGACACTAACTGACTAACTGACCCCGCTGTGATGCTCGTCGCCTATTTATACTCGCACGACTTGTTCTAGATATTTCTGGAACTCGAAGTTTTGGTGGATGCGCCGGGTTTTTCTAGATGTTACGTTTTCCAGATCATTCTTGAAAATACGGCGGAGGAGCCATAGTCGTATCATATGGGAAATTCACTGGGGGCACTAATTGAGCACATTAATGCAGCAGCTCGCGTAACAATAGTTAGAAATAATTGAGATATGTTAAGGTTATCACGACTTTTATAATCACAAGAGATAAATGGCTATTCAAAATAGAAAAAATAGAAAACAAGCAAAAAACCTATTTTTTCCATGAAATTGGATGTAATTGCATATATGAACGTAGTTTTCCGGTTTTATAAACTTTTTTCAATGACATTTTTCGATATTGTCAAATTTAAAGACACTTTACTCTTGAGTAAAGTTCCTATCTTTTGACAAACCTCGTATAACACTGAAAAAAATTGATATTTGATGATTGTATTTCAGATTTTAGAACATATTGTATATGAACCCTTGGTCTAGTAGTAGCAAATACTACTCCTGAAAACAAAACTAGAAAGCAAAGGAATATTATCATGTCAGAAAGCAGCCATTAACCGGTTTAGTTTCTGTGTATTCAGTACTAAAATGTCACCTTACTGTAGACTACAAGATACAACGGAAAAGATGGAAACGAAATAACAGATGAAGTAGTAAATACGCTTTTACTGAACATCTCGAAGAGAATAATGGAGTTTCTGTGTAATTGACAAGGAAACCAAGAAAGTACTCACAGAATATCAGGGCTTAAAACCTGGGAGATTGCTGGATAGAAGGGGAGAATTGCTTAAGCTGAAGCTTGTGGATATCACAAAATTCCTTTAAAGAGTAGAGCTGAAGAACACGTCAGAAACTGTGAGAAAGAAGGGGGCAAAATAATATATCTTTAAGGTATCAGAAGAAAAAAAAAGATAAACGAAACTTCTTAGCTAGAGAATTATCAATCAAAGATTGAAAATAACAAAGCCACATGAGCCCGTGCACTGTTTTTTTTATTTGAACAGCAATTGATTCCCAACTAGCAAAATGGAATTCTAAGAGAACTGAAATGTTGTATAACAGTCGAATAGCGTTGTTTTAAGGACTGATTGTTGTCATTAAGCCTTTTGTTGAGATAATTTGGTTTTTTGAAGAAAATTGTTGTATTAAATGATTCTATAGTGACTTTTACAATATATGCTATAACGCATTATACGATCATTTCTTTTAAAATGATATAATACCTTATAAGCAAGTTTATACAATATCAAAAATATCATTTTATAAGACTTTTATATCTATAGTATAAGAGTTCTATAATATACTACATAACTAACAGCTACAACATTATACAATAGTTACTTAAGCTTGTCTTATTGGAGCTGTATAATGTTGTATAATAAATATTGTATAGCATTCAATTGCGTTGCATTATAAAACACTTTTTAGTTGTATAGTGCCTGAATATTCTTCGTTATAAAACGGTTATCGTGTACCGTTCCATTTCACAATAAAATATTGTTTAAGGTATTTCTTTGGGATAAAATTGTTGTATTATAAATCACCATGTTTAAATAAGCAATTCTTGTACCGCTATCACCGCCATTATGAGCAATTGAGTTGAAAACATGAAACTATATTGAAAAATGTGACTTTATCATTATTTAGGGAACTACCTATATTGTGAAAAAATATCCATATGAAGTGATAAACCATTAAAATCTTAAAAAAAAGTATTCTAGGATATTCTATTTTATTATTATTTTAAGTATTTACTTGAAACTTAACCAGAATTGAAGCGCTTCATTTTCTTGCCAAATATATACCTATCATCTATCAGTAAAATTTGCGGCACGTCAAAATTTGTGCCATTAAACCATCCAAATGAAATTATAATTTTTACAATCGATGTCCGCCCAAGCGGCCCAAGTCGTTTTGATAAGTCTCCATTTCTACAAATGAAATGTAGGATGCACGTTCAAATTGAAATATAATTTGGTTCTGATATTCTTCACTAAAAAAGGAAATGCTTTTATAAACTTCTAGATGAAGGAATGTTTCCATTGTTCTCGAAATAACAGCATTATAAAAAAATATAATGCATTATACAATCATTTTGTGAGACCTTCATAGTGCTGCTTCAATCCCATTTTATAGATGTGACTACATGACACACTATTAAATCATTTTATAGTAGCTGTATAAATGATTATAAAACAGTCGATTAAGAGTTGTATAAATGTGTATTGAGCAGTCATATAAGAGTTGTATAATTTTTTGATAGAACTGTTATACAACCAAACAGTTGTATAAAAGTGGGCCCTTTTTAGTTGTATAAGGATTATTAATTGTTTTGTAGACCGTTATAAGAATTTTAGTATCCTAGAACTAGAGCAACTATTAATGGTAGTTTTCTTAGTTAATAAGTGCTTTATTTTATATATAAAAAAATGTGAATGAAATACTCACGATGTTCCAAAATGTACGTAATTTGACAATCTCTTCGTATAAGACACGTAATATCTCATAATCGTCGAAATTGCAGCTAACGATATTAAAACAATCGATCCTTTTTTCGGCCATCTCCAAATCAAATATATCAAAATCGGCGATACGAAGAATAGTTGAGTATCGATTCCAAGATGATGCGTATGCGTTAGACACTAAAAACGACACAATATTAAAAAGTTTAGCGACAATGACTATCAACGTATGTTTTCCCAGAAGTGACAGGATCTCAAATGAAGAGCCCTTTTTGTTGACTCTTATTAACAATTTTTCCGACTAGAGTAACAATATTTACACCAAATAATATTTCTCAACTTACCATGTCTTTGAATCCAAAATAATTATGAATAAACAACAAATTTCTCCACCAATACTTCTTACATATCTCAGAATGATGAGCTACCACTAAATTCCACATTGGTCCACTATCAATGTGAGGTAATATGAAAGTACAAAATGCTATTAAGGCCATAAATGTTGGTAATATTCTAAACAATCTAGTTAGGTATTCATCGAAAACATTAATTTTTTTTGTTTTATTGAGACGACCTAGTAAAGAGTAAGTGGTTAGCATTCCGGACATCATTATAAATGGATCTGTATATAAACTAGCTGCTCTACCTATTACTGAGAATGGTCTGCCGATAAACTAGAAACAAAAATAAATACAGAATTACCAATATTCAATAAAATATTATACATTGTTTTTGGTGATTATTATCAATTGGAATAAAGGCCAGACGATAGGGGTAAAAACTATAAGTGATTAGCAATACGGCTGATTTTTTTTTCCATAAGTACCTTAAAGTATGTAGATTAATATAAAAAAAAGTTTACCAATTTCCCAAACTAGAAGAAAAAATCTAAGAAATCTTTTTCTCGAAATTTTTCAATATTTCTCGCTGGGAGGAAGGTAGAGGAAAATAAAAAGTATCCCCGTGTAGAGGGAGTGTTTTGCAACAAAAAAAGTATGCAAATCGGAGTGACAATCACTGGGACCTGCAAGATCTATCAAGCCCCTTATTTATACTCAGTTCCTGAGTTTAGGTTAGTCTCCCTCTTCTATCCAGTAGTCACCTAGGTGTTGTGCCCTGGGATTCTGAATTGCTTTGAAATCCGCAAGCATGCAGATGAAGATTTCTTCTTTAAAGTCACCGAATCTATATTTTTCTTCCTCCACTATTTCGAGTAGAAGTCTAAGTCCTACTAGATCTTTCCAAATGTCATATTTTTTCTTCGGCTTTGCTTATTTCTTCCAATATTACTTTGGATCTGATACCCAAAAGGGTGTTTCAGTCCCCCTCCTTGCTAGTTCATCTCCTTCTAGTACAGGGAATGAAGCATTTCACCTGGCAATTTTTTCGTCCAGCATGGATTGACTTGAAATTTTAACAGAAGGTAGGTGATAGCCCAAGGATCAAAATCTATATCGAACCGAAGGGCGCTAAAGCCTTGGGGGTGGTTGCCACCCTATCTCGGGGGTGAACATTTTTTATTACATTTTAACCACAGGAATCGATTGAAAAAGTGATTCTAAGCAAAAAATGTATTATACATTTTTTTGGAACTTTAGTTCTTTACGCCAGGTTATGTTTGAGCGACCAGGGGTCGCGACGCAAAAGATCTGACCGTTACGCGTTACGTTACGCTACGTTATGTAACATTGATTCGTTATGTGCCTTGCTTTTGCGTGCTTGTGCCTCCTTAGTATCTCTCTCGTTTACGAAGCAGCGATTCATAATAATAAATATGCTCCTACCCGGATTCGAACCCGTGCAATGCGAGCATTCTAACCACTGAACCACCGATGCTATATTGAAATTCTATGCAAAGCTGGTATTCGCAGTGCTAGTGATCTACTTGAATTTGTTCGGATAAATTTTTACTATTATTTCCATAAATTTTTTTGCGCGATTAAGGGGTCTAGCTACTTTTCGAAATACAGGGTGTTGAAATTTTGAAAACTTGAGTGCTCAATCGTTCAAGTGCGATATGGACAATCCACACGAGTCGAGCAGCATATTTTTTCTACGACCCACTTAGGAAAAAATCTAGAAAATAAAAATTTCTATAAACTGTAATATAACTTCAAATTAAAAATTTAACAATTCAATTTTATGTTTCCACTAATTTTGTGGTAAACGAATGTCCAATTTGTATAATGCTACGGTTTCCTTTTTTAAATATACGATGCTGTTATAAGTAGATGTTGCCAGTCGGACTCCCTCATGGAGGGTACCGTACCATTATCTATAATAATGAATATTCTGCTGAATATTTCAAACGTCTACCTGTTGTCGTTATTGATATCAAAGCAGAATGATTATTTAAAAATGAAATTAACAATAAAAAAAAATTCCTCGCGGGGAATCGAACCCGGGTCTACCGCGTGAGAGTCTGGTGTGCTTACTACTCAACCACCAAAAAATATGCAAATTGTTTATCTATAACGTCAGATGTATTACATAACTTTTGCTTAAAAGGAACTAAAGTTCCTACCGTGTGTCCCGCGACACGTTCTACCTTTTTTTGTAAAATCAATATTCTCTAAGTTATTCGCGATTGAAAGTAACCCTTTTTAGAGGAAAAAATCGATGTTTTTCGCGGATAACTCGAAAATTATGCATTTTATCAAAAAAACTGCGAAGATCAAAATTGTAGCTTTTAAAAAAACAAGCAAAATCCTCCTTTTATAATTTTTCTAAAACCAATAGGAACCGAGATATGGCCCATCAATGATTAGCTTTTTTTCCCAAATGCAAAATGTGATAGATTCAAAGTCAAATACCGGAAAAATGATGCATTTTTCGTAAAAAACTCATAGAATCTTTTCCAAAGAGCATAATTAGACCTTTCTTTAAAAAAAAGGTCTGTACCATCAAAATTGAGTGAATTATGACAAAAATAATGTCAGTACTGAATTTTTTATACAAAAAAATCGGTGAAAACAACCCCCTAACTACCACCCCAATTAAAATTGATCTTTACCCTTGTGTAATTCTCTTTGTACATGTATGGTTAATATGTCCAAGAAGTTTGACCGATTTAATATTTTCGAAAAATTATGGCTTAAAGTAAAAACTTATTTTTCATAATTTTGTATTTTTTACCCTTTCTTTCAAAATAACTCCGAAAATATTGGAGGTACAAGCAAAGTTAAAAAACGAAATTGTAGCTTTTTGTATGACAAAAATTTTCCTTCAAGTAGATTTTTTGTACAGTTAATATTTGACGAGATATAGCCGTTTAAAACGTCTATTTACGCACGAGCACCACCTTTTTTCAGCCCTTTAAACTCACCCCATTTAAAAACGAAAGGGTCTAAAGAGATTTAACTTACAGATCCTTGTAGTTCTTGAAAAACCCTACAAAATAGCTTTTGAATTAACTTTTTATCATCAAAAATGAAGGAAATACGTTAAAAAAACCAATCGATTTTTTTTTCGAAAAATTCCAATAGTTTAGTATAGTACACTTGGAAGCATAATAATGTACAAAACCGGTTTATTCGGCAGTGAGGCGTTATATATACGAAATGTTTCGTGTTCTTTTTTTGAAATACAATAGGAAAGAAACATCTGTTCATGTGTCAAGGTGTGTGAGTGTGTATTTCGTTGGTTTCTCGCCAGTGCATTAATTATTTTTCTCTTGGCAAAAAATTTTTTTTTACCTATAACACTAATAACAGTTGATTTTTAAGGGTTGAAAAAGTATAAAATTGTATTTTGAAATGTAACAAATTCATCATTTTACTAATTCAAACCAATTTTCACCTATCTTAAGATTTATAATGTTTTTTTTTAATTTTTGACATGTAGGGGTAGTTTTCACCCCTAATAAACAATCAGGGTTCGTCGGCATGACATGATATATAAAGCAGAGGGTGAGTTGAGCCTAATCCCAAATTTTTATGCAAATCAATCAGAGGCGAAATAATTTTTTAAAGATTCGTTATTTTTTTTACATTAAGCTGTAATAGGGGCTGCTTTTTAAGGGTTGAAATATGATGAAATTGTATTCCAAAGCTCAAAACAATCATTATTCAACTTATCCAAACCAAATCTTACCCATTTTCAGGTTTAAGATGTTATTTTAGTATTTTTGACAAATAAAGGTAGTTTTCACCCCTAAAAACCGTTTAGCGCCCTTCGGTTCGATATAGATTTTGAATCTTCGGCTATCACCTACCTCCTGTTAAAATTTCAAGTAAATCCATGCTGGAAGAAAAAATTGCGAGGTTTTACCTTTGTTTGAGCTTCATTCCCTGTACTATTCTATCCAATAAGGACTATATTGCTCTCACCTAGTTTATTGAGTTTGCCTAGACATTCCCTTATCATTTTGAAGCTGATAGCACAAAACTCTGTGCTTTAATGCCTGAGTTTAAAAGTATTTCGTTTACATTTTTACTCACCTCTACGAAAGCTGTCCTATTCGGTGCTGGTTGAAAGAAAGCAGCCATTGATTTATGAGATGCTAATAACAAAATGGCATTCAAGCATCGAATTCCGTGCACAGTTTCTATATCTCCCGAAGGTCTGGTTAAAGTTAAACTGGATAGTAAATTTTTCTTTAAAGAAAACGCCATAATCCATTGATCTAAGAATAATAATCTATTACTGATAATTAAATAGAATCATAAATAAAATGTCAGTGAATAAGCAAAGGTTGTTTTGGATATACATTCGAAGATCTCAATCGAATGACTGAAAGATCCAAGGAGAAGATTTTAATAATAAAATACCAAAAATAGAAAAGGTAGTAAAATTTTAATTTAGAGAATTTATGAACAAGCCAAAAAATTAATTCACCTTTTTCTCCAATAGACAGAACATCATACAGAGTAGCTATACATTCCCAAGCAATGATAACTCCAAAGATTAACCTGAAATGATTTATAATAATCATAATCACGGACATGGTAATGCAAATTATATTTTTTCTTTTCGCCAATTATTAGTGATCTGATGTGCTAATTGAACAAATAGAATCATTATTATCGATGCCGATCAAAATAAGTTTAGTATAATAGAAACTGCAAACAGTTATTCTATCCTATAGTTGCTTTGTAAAAAAATATGACGTGAAGAAACGTTTGTTGAAGTAATTTTTTCGTATCACCTTTTTTAAAGTAGTGGGTGAAGTAAATAAAAAAGACTGTAACTTCGATATTCCTCAACTAATTTTCAAAAATATAGAGTATAGAGTCGATGTATAACAATAGTTTTAATTTCCCAATCGGTAACTAGAGGGAGTTACGTAACACCTATAATAGCTCTAATTATGATGTTTTTATATAGAGGAATTTCAAATGAAATGCTATAACTTTAGCCAGCTTAAAAAAAGGCTAATGAGATGACTTATTAACCTGTCGAAACTGTGAACTCATATCTCTTGTCATTCCTATGATATGGTCGATTTTGATGAGAGTTGATGATTTTTGGATCATCCAGTAAGTTGTAAGAGTTATTTTTCCGCTAAAATGTTTTCCATAATAAAGTAACCAGTAGTACGTGAAGAAACAAACCTAAAGGAGCTACTCATAACTAGAATCCTGATATAGGATTTTTACGATAAAGAGACGATGTCATTTTTAGTTACTTTCCTGCTTATCAGAATAAATATTAATTTACCAACCGTAAATACAATTTATCCTCAACAGCCAGGGCAATTTAGAGCTAACGGGTTGGAGAAACTTCAAGACGTTGTCAGAACAACTAGTAGAATTCCCCAGTTTGTTTTGACGTTTATTGACATTCGATTATCGTCCAAGGGCGGGTTTATCAATGCCCGGTTAAATCTGTCAGCTACGTAGCCTTAAGCTACGCCAGTCAAAGTCTCGGTTACAATAGAAAGGCGTTTATCAATGCACCACATAACCGACAGCTAGCTAACTAGAGGCTAAGTGTAATTGAGCATTTGACAACCTTGTTGGGGTTATGAACGTGAGTGTAATGTTGTCAAAGTGTAAATTTCTTATCTTAATTTGGTGTAAGGAGGATCACCCGTTATATGAAATATACATATTATTAATTTTATTCGCATATTTTGTTATAACACACTGAATCAAGAATATAAAGGTGAAAGTTATTATTTTTCCATTTTACCGTAAGCTTACTCTGACAACATCGTGGAAAATTTCCCTTGTCAGTGTCAAAATTGTGGTACTGTTATTTTTATTTCGTCTATGTTGTGCTTTGTTGAGTTGTTTGCATTTGAGAATGTCCACAAAACAAAAAAGATTTCCCAATTTCACGGAGTCAGAGCGACAATTAGGTACTGATAAAAGTAGCCTTTCACCATAAAAGTATGATAAAATGCAAAAAGACGGATGCTGTGACCTGGCAAGAAAAGCTGGAATTTGTTGGAGTATCATGAGAACACTGGGCTTAGATAGTCGAAACCGAGTAATAAACTCGACATCATCGAGCTCTTCAAAAAGATTCATCCGTTCTTCAACAGTATAATATGGTCGTCTTTCGTACTCTACAAATACAAATTCCAATAAATGAATCAAATAAGCTTCTCGATTTCACCCTAAACGATAATAGCACAATCAAATTTAAAGTTGAAATAATCTTTGGTGCAAAATGTAAGCAAACATGAAAAAATCATGACACAGTTGTCAGTTAGAATCTATGGTTAAAATAAGGGAACACCACTTTCTTGTATTTAACTGTTTGTTCTATTGTTAACATCAACTTGATAGTGGCAGCTAGGTTAGCCGAAAGTTTGACTGGCAGTTGATTAACACTTTGACCAACAGCTAAGATTTAGCCGAAGGCTACAATATTTAACCGAGCATTGATAAACCCGCCCTAATATTTACAAGTTTTTTTGGTGCTTTATTGCTTCATTGTTTCTTTCAGATTAAAAAAACAGTTATTTTCATAACTAATTGTTCAGGCAAATCTGCAGTGTGTAGTTAATAAAATTCCGAAGTAGCTGAAAAGTGAATGTCAAGAGAAGGTAACATCTTTGTTAAGCTATTTTGAACGAGAATGCCGAAATGGGGCCCCGCTTCTCCTGCTTACTGCTGTAAAAGACGTAAGTAATAGTATTCGCTATTTGTATTCATTATAATTAAATATCTCACATCAGATTGACTTTTCTAGTTTTCGTTAAGTGAAGAAATAAACTACAGCCTGGCAACATCAAAATATTTTGTTTTGAAGCGTCATCGTCTTTTTATCGTGAAGAAACTATACCTAATTAATTTAAATACTGAAAATGTTTGCCATTTTGTCCGAACGTCAATTCAAAATTTGACTCCGAAAATTTCGATTTGAAATAATTCCAGCTCAGCTATGGAGTCTTTAAAACTTACTCCAGAGGGCACTGCTGTACAAAATTCATGAAAATAATTTTTTTTATTGAGTCAAAGATTTTGGATACGAGAATACTATTCTTGTGATTTATTCATCAATCTACTTATACACGTGGTTCTAAAAGTGAAAAGTATGTACCTATTTATTACTTACACAGTAATGTACAAAGAACTGGGATATGTCTTATCCGTTTTCTTCTGACACATACTAGAATCGACTTCGTATCTTATTTCAAATTCCGTTCCATCTAGAATATTTTGTACAGTTTTCTTCAAGCCCAATTCCACATCTTTTGTAGTACAACTGTCGGGAACACATAGAGCCCAATTTATCGATGAAAAACGGGGTACACGATGTCCAGGCTATAAAATGTCAGTCAATTTTGAAAAATCATTCGTTTATATTTATTTAATGGATGTAAGTTAAACCGATATTCGGTTTTTGGTATTACATTTAAATATATTAGTACTTCTTAAAAATTAATTTTTTGAACCGAATGTTTCAAGAGAAACTTGGAAATTAAGGATTCCTGAATGTTCGCAGCTTTCACTACAGCTACGTAACAAACTTTAAGATGAAGTTAGCCACTCTCTGATTAAATGTTTTATGAACTAATAGCCAGTTACCAAAAAGGCCATTCGAATTTCTTATTATTTTTTAGTTAACTATCAACATTGAGAGAATATCGTGTTTTTGTAAAAAATATTGAATTGAGTTAACTGTATAAACCCTCACTTCGTGGAATCTACTCATCATATGGTTTTAAATGTAACTTCTTAAACAATCAAAATTGTACTGAAATAATTTTCTTTAAACAAATTTATTCAGGTCCAAACTAAGTTTTGTCCATTCTTCACTGCACACTCTATACAGAGGGATTTAGGAGTAATAAGATATGATGTAAGAAACTGGAACTAAATTGCTTGAATAAACGTCATAATTGTTTATTAGAGAAACTGCAATGTTACGGTATAAGAGGTCCAGCTTACTTTTTATTAAAAGACTATTTATCACAGCGAAAACAAATAGTAAGTATAGATGAAGTTTCAAGTCGTTCCAGGAAAGTAACCTGTGGTGTTCCACAGGGAACAGTACTGGGACCTCTATTATTCACGATTTATACAAATAGTTTATTGCATTCCCAAGCATCAGGAAAAATAGTCAGTTTTGCAGATGATGTGGCCATAATATATGAGGGTGAAAGCTGGAAAGACCTCAAAGTATCAGCAGAACAAGATCTAAGACAAATATGTAACTGATTTAAATATAACAAATTGACTCTAAACAGCAAAAAAACAAATTACTTAACGTTCACATGCTACTCCAATCACCTTCCTGATCTGGGACCATTAACAATTGATGACAAAACACAAATTTTTGAAAAAGATCGAATCAAATACTTAGGAATCGTAATAGATAGACATTTAAGGTGGGACTTACAAGTTAACAACGTCAAAAATAAATTAAGAGGTCTGCTGACTAAATTCAGATACCTAGTTGATTTTTTAACATTGAAAAACCTTAAAATTTTGTATTTCTCCTTGGTGCAATGTCAGTTGCAGTATGGTATCCTAAGTTGGGGAGGTGTAACAGAAACTAATTTGCAGGGTCTTAATGTCTTACAGAAGTGGATACTGAGAGTAATTAAAAAAAATATAGGGTTCTCTAGCGACATACTTTTTTCACAAAATAAAATATTTGATGTTAGACCAATTTTCTGCGAAAAGATATTCAAAAATATACATAAAAATAAAATAAAAGAGCAACCAGTCCAACATTGTCACAACACGAGAGCAAAAGAAAACTCAATCAATATACCTATATGTGAGAAAACAATCGGTCAACGCTTAGTGGAATTTCTATCAGCAAAAATTTATAATATTTAACCTCTCAACTTGAGAAACATGAATAATCCTGGAACATTTAAGCGATCCGTGAAGGAATGGATGTACAATACTGACAGAAAAAGATTCAATGATCTAGTCAACCTAAAATTTTGTATTTGATGTTATGAATCTAATTAATACTGCCAATATTTCCCGATTATGTCAATTTGCCTAATGTGACCACTTCACTGATTTCTTTATTATTATTACTTTTCCCAATAATCATATATAGTTTTAATTATAAGTAGGTATGTGTTTGTTTATCGTTTCAGTAAAATAGTTATATTATATTATCTATTCAAACTGCCGTGAATCTTTTTTAGATTACTTACGTCTTCAAGTTTACTTTTGAAATGATGATGCGAGTGGATGAGTTGATATAGACCAGCCAAATATGCGTTTTTAGGACTTTGAACTTCAATCGAAGCTAAGCAATATTGACCTTGGATATTATGCTTTTGTGAAAAAGCGTCAAGGCACATATCAAAGTCTCCGAGTTGATTGATATTCCCATTTAAAATACCGGATGGCAGTTTAGCTGTTGAATCATACACTGAAATTTGAATAAAATGAAAATATTGTAATAAATGATGAGAGATACCGTTATAGTTAATTATTTTTCCTGTAAAAAGTACACACTTTCCTCCCTCATATCAGGAAGGAAGCTTATAATTCCCAGCCTAGGGAGAAAAGTACTTACTATTTAAAGCCCATATTTGGAAATTCTGTAGTCCTTGTATGTATTGTTTACTTTGTTTTCGGCATTCTGCGCTGATCCCTTGAAAATTGCTTAGATCGAACGGGGGCATTCTTGAGAACAAAAAACTTCCAAGACGGTTAGTCGTAGGCAAATATTCGGAATCTGTAACAAACAAAAAATAATATATCAGCATCTCAGAGGTGAAGTGTGTTAATTTTTTAGAGCAACGAGTTATTTTCACTTTTGGCTACACCATATTAAATTCTGTCTACTGTCTACAGTTTGCAAACCAGCGAAGACAACATAGGATCTCCAACACCTTACAGTTAGCTCTCAGAGACCAAAACGATTCTTGGAGTTTTCTAAAAACCGTTATTATGAACAATTTGTGATTTTACTTTTATCCTTGTAAATACTGAACTGTCAATAACCCTAGTGGTTGACGCAGTATATGTAAATTTAAAAAAATTTGTTAAATTTGCAATATATCTCAGATTGAATCTAACGACTGAATGAAATATTTT
>CAJUYH010002625.1:0-38637 GCA_910591685.1 Galerucella tenella
ACTTACCGACGGCTGTCGATAACTGAGTCTTACCGATACCGATTTCTTTCCGAAACGAGTAAAATTTTTTGTTATCTTCTTACACGGTTGGTAAACCAAAATTACTGTAGATGTCTTCGATTGTGACATACCATGAAGCTTTTCGATTAGTTGCCAACTTGAATATAGTTGATAAAATTGGTGCATACAAGAGACACACATTATCAATTTTACTATAGTTCATTTAAAAACCGGCACGTGAACTCTGTAACAGAATAGAAAGGAAATTTATTTCTATGTTAGGAACACAAAACAGTCTAACCCACAAAACAGAATAAAGGTTGGACTATATTTATATATTTATTTATTTATCTGTCAGAACTATCAAAAATGAAAACTATCAGCTGATGTCAATATTAAAAAGTGTTGTGTGAAACTGGGCTGAATCTGACCAATCAGAGGACCAGTCAGAGGCCAACTTAAATTCAAATCACTCCTCCTGGTTTTTAAATGAGGTATAGTTGATTTAAATCGCAATTTTTTATCGTGAAGATTGTACTGTATTTCTATGTACAATTACTTAAGGTAAGGATCACCCTGTATAATGGAAATTCACAATTTTAAGATATCGCTAGAATCTTTTAATTTTCCTATCAGTCTGGTTTAATTTATTTATCCTAAAGCTGTATATTTCTACCTTTGTTTTTGCGACAGAAGAATATAATGAAGAACGAGAACAAGGAAAACAGAGAAAATCAAAACGTGACTGGCGAACAAACAAAATAATAAGGCCACCCGAGTCGCTGTAATAATACACCCTTCAAAGTTAATTGCGTAATCCCGTCCCTGGTAATAGGGGAATGATGCAAATGTTTGTTTGAAAACGACTATTTAGTCTCTTATCTAAAGAGAGGTAGGTGGGTAAACGGGGAGGAGCAGTTAAATTTCGACCAGATGAAACTTTTTTCAGTATAAAAAACAAATAACAGATATACAGTGCGGCAAAGTGCGGATTCGCCTCAAGATTGCCATGATACCATCTAAAAAAACTGATTTTGCTTGCTTAATTACTTATTGTCATTACCTAACGATTTTCTCTAAATATGTACATTAATCAAAACAATAAATATGGTCCATTTTACCCTTTTACACTGTATACTATTGTTGAATAAAACAGTTAAAGCCAT
This sequence comes from Galerucella tenella, assembly GCA_910591685.1. Classification (NCBI taxonomy): domain Eukaryota; kingdom Metazoa; phylum Arthropoda; class Insecta; order Coleoptera; family Chrysomelidae; genus Galerucella; species Galerucella tenella. The sequence continues at coordinate 1,167 of CAJUYH010002625.1, forward strand.
AGTCGTCTATCATCGTTATTATTGAAGATAAAAAAATATAGATTATAGCATTCATAACCGCTATAGAGCACGTGTTAAGATATATCGTACATTTTTATTTTTCTTTTATTGAAAATTTCAAATATACCCATGATGTTTTTTACTCCAGTGAGAAAGTATAACATACGTGAAGAAAAATGATGAAGGCTTATATCTTTTAAAAATAACATCTTTCATTATATTTGGCGCTGTACAGTGATGGATTTAGGCTAAGTCCGGACAAAAAAGATAAAAAGAATTCAACGCAGTTTTGGTCAAAGTTGAAATTCACCACAAAGCTCATATTCGAAAATCGCTAAATTAGGTCGGGCCGTCAACGGTCGGGCAAAAAAGTTCAATACAGCGACGAACGACGACGAAATCATTCCTAATAGGGTGAACGAAATTAAGGAGAGTAGGAAAATGTATAATGCAGGTACAAAAGTCTGGATGTCGAGGAGAGTTGTGGGTTGAAAGGGGTGAAAAATGGTTTTTCACGATTTGCGGCTTGAATATTGTATAATGCCGGTAGGGATATTACAAGTGATAATTTCCTCCTCTTTAAGAACCCTTTTTATTCATAGTTTGAGTTATTAACAAAATAGTAAATGCCATATTTTTTCATCTCAACTTATCAATAACAATTTAATTTTTTTATGTGCTAACATAGTTTCGAACATTTTTTTTATGTCATTCCGAATCGAATAAACAATCCTTTATATTTTTAGAAGCTTTATCAATAATTGAAACTCCCATTAAACAAATAGTTGGCAAACATTTCTCATTAAATTATATATATAGGAGACGATTTATGTGGGGATGTGGAAAGGTAATATCAGAGAGTACTCTTTTTAAAATATATTCCGAGCTTTCGAATATAACATATTCATTTTCAAGGACTAAAAATTATTAAGATATATGGTCAAATTATAAAATAAATTAATGTATACATTTACTCACGTTATTTAAGTGAGAATGTCGGTATAATTGTAAAATATATAAAAAAATTGACACAAAAGTGCATTATAAATTAAACTCAAAAAACAATATGACATTCAACAAAAAATGTTTCAATTTTTATTTCTGATATTAAGGTCTATTTGAATGAAGTTAATTTTTATTGGAATTTAAATTTTGCAAAGATTGTTTTTCAAAATCTAAGAGATAGGCATACATAACACTAAGGTTATTCAGGTCAGTTTTTTTTAAATATTTTACCTACTACCAATAATGTTAATTATTTACTCAAAATTAGTCAATATTCCTGAAATTAATGATATTAGAATCATATTTTGCGAACTGTCAATTTTGACGCGTTCACTTCAGTTTGGTATAATAGGGTACAAGCATAAATTTTGCTATTGGTGGGAATTGACGCTTTATCAGGTCTCCTAACACCTTGCATGCCTATTTTTTCAAAAAAATATAAACTTTACTTTTAAAACGACTTTAAAAATCATAAAATTTGAAAGTCCGCCAAAACGCGCTTTACGTCATAAAGATGGCTGCCCCATGGTGTGACGTAATTTGTTTACGTTCTTATTCGTGTATCACGCTCTGAGTTCTTGTGACCTAATTTGTTTCTGAAATATGGATAAAGCCGAAAAAAACTTTGTATTCCAAGTATTGCATTGTTCCAGTGTGTAAATCAACGTCTATTAAAACCTCCAGACAAAATATTTGTTACTTTACCTGGTGGCGCAAGCAAAAATACACTTAAGAGAAGGGCATTACTTTTGTTTGTGAAGACCATTTTAAAATGTAGGTACCTACTTCTATGCTGGTAATTTGTATTCTTAAATAATTTGAGGTTATGTACCTATATGTCTAGGAATCAACCATAAAAGCATCATTTTCTTACGACAACACATCGAAAAATGGTTGGTATATATTATATAAATAAAACATAGTTTAAATCGTACTTACGATAATGCTTTAACTCCTCTTATTTCCTCTGCATCAAAGCAACTGTTTGACTTCATAAATTCAAGCAGCATAAATGAGTCTACTTTGGGCAAGTTATCAGTTTGTGCTTTTACAAAACCTTCGCTAGCCATATCTTTACTCACAAAATATGAAAGAATCGTCACTGAACACTGAACTAGTAAATAAACTATATTCTTCCAAAATTTTTAAAATATCCTCGGAAATATCGAATATTTATGACCACTTTCCACTTTACGTTGACTTTTAGAAATAAAAAAAGCACACAAAAACACGTAATGGTCTCAAACAAACATATAAATGATATTTCTACGTCGACGAAGCAATTAATAGTTGATTAAAATACAATATAAACACACAACTACACATAACCTAATGCAATACCGGCCATATTGACATAAGTAAACACAAGAGATATGACATCACACGTATCATCGGTAGCGTTCGGAAATCCTCGGGTTGTGGTCGAAAAGTGCATTGAAATTTAAATTTTATTTTAAAATTTGGGAGTAATTTCCAATGGAAACTGGTATATTTCCTATTATTAGTAATTTTTGATATCATATTTACTATTATAAATTAATATCCAAGCAAAATATGATATATGCGTGTACTCTATTGTATCGACATGAGTTCCGACTATGAAAGTGTGGATTCTGATATAGAACTTGCTGCAAATAACGCAAAACAAACCCCAGTACCTACTAAATTCCGCAATAGATTTGAAAAAGAATATTAGCGATTCGAAGACTGCTGCATTCTGCAAACTGTCAACTTTGACACATTCATTCCAACTAATTTTACTTTACCGCGGTAAAGTGTCTCATTACGAAACTCATATCAGTATCGTAATGTTTGATATTACATATTGGTAATAGGTAAAAACAACTACTTCCCAGTTTTTGAAAAATATTTTTCAAAACTTTGTAACGTTAGAATATAACATTTTATTCTTCGATATCTATTGGTAACACGCTTTACGAAATACGACAATTTTACAGGAAACTGTAAAAATAACTGTAATTTAATCTAACAAAAACAAACTTCTAATATCGATATAACTGAGAACTTCCAAGACTTTCCTGTTAACTGCTATTCAACTTTATCTTTATATTTTTTATTCCAAGAAAAGAAACAAAAAAAATCTCATTTTCTCGAAGTTGAAGTAACATGACGGCTTTGAAACTTAATGGATAAGTTATTGAGGCAGACGAAACCTCGATTAGCGGGTAAAGACCGTTATAGAAATGAAATGGATGAAGGAATGTTCTTGCCAGTTGGAAGAAAAACTCTTTCACCGAAGGTTGACTCGAAAGTTTAATTTCTGAATGGTAAAACTTTCTACTTAGGCTAACATACAACCCTAGCATTGATCTGACACGAAGTGAACGCGAGCTTATTATCAAGAGATATTTTGCAATGATGTACCTAATGGCGTGCTTGATACACATGAAGAACGTAAGTTGACCTTTTTATTTTACAACTAAACAAAGTTAGCGGTAGGGTTAAACCACTTTAAGACTTCGTGCAACTTAGGTTCTTTCATTTTATTGTTAAAAGGAATGCAATAATCCTTTACCATTTAACAACCACATGTTTATCGGATATTACAGAGTTGTACTCAAAATTGACGAACTATTTTACAATAAGTTAATATTAACTTTAGGTAGCAAATATTGGGAAATTTGCATCAATCAAAATAGGATGCAGACGTACCTTTCGTAGCGGCAATGTGTCTTACGTCTTTTTCTAATCTTCCACTGGCAGTTCTCGTCAGGTCTGTACTTTGTTGTTTACAGTCAATTATTATTTATGAAAAGGGAATATTAATCTTATTGTAATATTTATTTAAATAATACAAGAATATACCTAGATACACGGAAAAACATTAGCATTTTGAAAGTTTTCAGTTAGAATATGAAGCTGGTAATTATTAATTTAATAAACTTTTCGAATTTGGCAGAATACGATCCTGATGATTTTATTTATCAAATTTAAGTTTTGATACCTATATGTCAAAATATGGATGAAATAATACTCTTCTTGGTGTGCGTCATCGATTGTTAATGCCCTTCTAAAACATTAGGTAGGAAGAAATGGAAAAAAAGCATGTCTGTGATTAATCCTAGTCAAAATATCACAATAATGAACCGTTCAAATGTATTACAAACGTTAACCCTAATCTTTTACTCACAAAAATTTGATTGGTTGCTTTTTAGATTACGCGCAAGCTTAACCTATCAATCGAGGTTTTAAAATACTATGAAGGCGTTACTTTCGTAGCGGCAATGTGTCTTACGTCTTTTTCTACTGTCACACTGACAGTTCTCGACAGGTCTGTACTTTGTTGTTTACGGCAATTATTATTTATGGAAAGTGAATATTGATCTTATTGTTTTATTTATTTAAAAAATACAAAAATATGCATGGATATACGGAGACACATCAGTATTTTGAAAGTTCTCAAGTATTTTCAGTAAGAAAAAGAAGCTGGTAATTATGAATTGCATAGCCTTTTCGAATTTGGCTGAATACGATCTAGATTAATTTATTTATCAAATCTAAGGTTAGCTACTTGTCAAAATAGCAAATAAAATAAACGACACACAGAAAACCCGGATATACGTCACAAACGATGACGCACCAAGCATGCTATTAAATAGCTACTATTGGAAAAATGCCACAATTTTCAAGTTTATAAAAGAAAACTTGTGGTGGATCACTTCAAATATAAAATTATGTGCTATAAAATAAAATAGTCTCCCACTAAACAACTACTATTGAATTGTAAAAGTTTGAGTACAAGTCTGTAATATTCGATAAATTTCTGGTTGTTAAAGGATTATTGCATTCCAATACTCTATGTACTTTTTGAAACAAACTATAGTATCTATTATGGAGTTATTGTTCTCAGATTTGGTTTCTGTCTCTATAAATAACGTTGACATTCTTGTATCATTCTTTTCAATAAGGGTTATATTCTCATAAACGGGAAGAAAATTATAGTGTTCTCACTACATCAATAGAGCACCAAGTGAGCTTGGTTCGTTGCATAGGAAATTAATTACAATATTAATCTACCCTAAATTTCATTTTTAACATTTATTTTTAGTTCTGGGCCCGTATTCTCGACAAGTGAACTTTTGATGCGTATACGCATTTTGAGAGATTCGTACGTTTTGGTATTCCTTACTCGTGAACATTGATGCGTATACGTTTTCAAAGCGAGTGTTTACAGCGAGCGCTTTGTATCGTTCGTTTTATAGTTTTGTTGACGTCTATTGATATTATATTTGTTGTCAACTTCGAAGGGAAGTATTTTTTAATTGTTAAAATATTTTAAAAAATGGAAGGTTAATGTTGATTGATGCAATGAAAGATGCTCCAGTTTGGAGTATATTCTAAACATATTCTTAATAACTATTCAATTTGTTGTAGTTGTTGGTGTCATTGCGGTTCTTTGAAAGTATTAAACTTATTTATGTCCATTTCCGGTCGGCATCTTTGAATGTAAAGTTATTTGAAAATTTACCAGATTGAAGATCCGAGATTTGTGCAGATAATTGACTTTTTTAATTCGATGAGACATCATACATAATATGAAGTTTTCCACAATTTCCTGTGAATCACAAATGTGGATAGTCTTTCCCTTTGCCAGTTGTCAGTTTTTGAATTTAAGTTCAAAAAACGTTAATTTACGAACCAATTGCTGTAATTAGTGAGATGTTGTAGTGTTGCCGGTTGTTATGATCGCACATTATCAAGCGTATATGTTCCAAAAAACGAATGGTCGTCAAGAATACCACATCTAGTCCAGTAACTGAAGACCTGAAAATAGGCAAATCTATCAATATATTTGTCCAATAATTTTTTTTAGCTTGATTTGTAGGTCTTGACAGGTACTTCAAAGGGAGAAAAAGTTCTCCAAGATTGCGCCTTGGCTAAGGATCCAAAATGGCCCCTAACGCCCCCGAAAAAACGGTTTCCCGCCATTATCTCCCGAAATATGCAATTTGGAAAATTTTTGTTCGGGTAAAAAGTGAAGGTCGTTAAATTATCTACAAAAATGGTGTATATCATTTTTTTCCAGAATGCAATAGTTTTCGAGATAATCGCATCCAAACGTCCCCTCGCTTACGCAGCTGCACTACCTCTATAAATGCTATCGTCTATAAAATTAACTTGTAAACCGGCGGACAAATTCTTCCATAACTCGGTCAAAAATTAATATTTTTCGATGATTTAAAGTTCATTGTAGTGGGAATATCCGTAGGTATCAATATGTGTACCTTAAACCCCGTTCTCGCCCGTCGAGGACATTGCAAACAGTGGCCAATGTTATTTTTCCCCAATATTTTGGCCTCTTCCATTAAATCATTGACATTTTATTTATTTTAAATGGTTTATTATCCCTTCTTTTTTCAAATGGGGTCTGGGGAGGTCCTGAATGTTCCTAGAAATTTTTTTTCAGTATCTTTGTGGCGTTTCAATAAAAAGTTTATTTATTTATTTGCATTTTTCAGTCGTTTTCGGAGTTCTCACAAATCTTTCAAATTTTCCCGGTCCCTGGAAAATGAGTGCATTGTATTTCGAATGAAAATATTGGTTCAGAGAGTAGACATAGTAGGCTTTCAAATGGTGTGCATTTAATAACAAAATAATTGAACATTTGTTCTTTATTTTCGCTTGTTTACAAGATTTGTGAGAACTCCGAAAACGACTGAAAAATGCAAATAAATAAATAAACTTTTTATTGAAACGCCACAAAGATACTGAAAACAAATTTCTAGGAACGGGTCATTCGAACCCAACTAAAGCACTGTTAACTGTATAGTGTAGAAACAAATTATTGTCATCTAGAGACAGTTGTTAGAGACAGTTTTTAGGTGTTTTCTACTACAAACCGGGTAAAAATAATAGTATAACAATATAATAAAATGAAAAAAATGTCAAATTCATAAAACTCTCTGCATATTCAAACTAAATGTTACGCTAAAATATCGATCTTTCTGAATATTTTTCAGCAGATTACCTAATGTATCTAACTAAAAATTATTTAATAAGCTACTTCACGTGGCGCTTCGTATACCATTCTATATAGATATAGTGCAGACTAGCCGTTCGGCTGATTTATAGATTTTCATATTAAAGGTCAAAAGCAAGAAGCACTATTATCCACGCCTCATAAACCAAACAATCTTCTCACAAAAACGATCTATTTGCAGCTTTTTGTGAGATGGAAAATACATCTGATCCTTAACGTCGTCCTTATGGTAACAGTATTCGAAATTTGAATACTCACTATCAAACCGCTTTCGATAATAGAATAGACTGCAAGCGGTTTTGCGATGAGGGGTTGGGCGTGAAAACGGGACGTTTTTAGAGGGAACCTTCATTGTTACGCTAGGGCGTATCTATATTATTGCTATTGACAGTTAGATATTTGGACACATTATTGGAATTTATACCATATAGATTGCGAAAAGGTCATACGATTAATACAAATACAACAAGGATAATGTGATCAAAACTATTTGAAAGAAAGAGTTCCTTCGACCAAAACAATTCTTGTTTTTCTCTTTCAAGTAGTGCTGTTCATGAAGGGTGTGTCATGAGAAACTCCTACCTCGTATAGAGACCACAACTCTCCCTGTATATTATTAAAATATGGGAGGAGGCACTTCTCAATGTCCATTTGACATTTCCCATATGGATCTCCATACTAGGTAGGAGTATGTACAGTTTCTCATGATTCACCCTGTATGATCCTTGTCGTACTTGTGTGAATCGTATGACATATTAAACTTTTTCGCACTCTGTTTAGACTATTCCAGAATGACGCCACTGGCAGCTCGGCCATATTGTGCTGGAGAGCACACATTCTATTTAGTTTTCGTTGTTTACTGGTAAACAACGGATAATAGTTAGACTTTAATTAAAAATCAGTTCTTAAAGGAGTCTAAGATACCATCGTTTTGCAGTGTTTATTGTGGAATGTGAGGAGAAAGAGATAAGGTGTTTTTTTTTCGATTTCCGGCTGTTTCAACGAAGCGACGTGACTATTTAATTAATCTCTCTGTGCAACCAAATGGCGTAAGGATCGATATTGTCTATAATCTGAATTTTTTCACCTTCACTTTTTATGCCGGCGTTTATTGCCGTACGACGTTGGAATAACTATGTACATTTAACCACACATTATTTTTCTATTTCATCCAAATGAGTAAAGATTCACAACTTTTTTTCAATTTATACAACGCGTTTTCTAGAATTTAGTTATTTTTTAAAGTAACGCGATACTGTAAATAAAGAGTTATTTTTCCAAGGAGCCGTCCCTTCGCCGGTACCACCTCAGCCTCCTGGGCTTATTGTGGATACTCCTAGTGTTCTGACTACAACCTATTCAGCCAATCCGTTCCCTGTATTAGCTCATACAGGTTGTTTGCTGGTTGGTTTAGTTTGCAAATGATGCTCTTTGTTTCATATTTTAATAAACACCAAATTTTGTAATACTGAATGTTTTTATTAAACAAGTTTTATTAAACGTATGAATTTTTGGCGGATCATTGACGACTTAATTTCATATAAGTTAAAAAATCGTTAATGGCCCGCCAAAAATTTCTTACCCATCGGTTTGGCCCTACTGTTCAAAAACTTGAGCAGCCTTGCTCTACAGTAACGATCCCAGCTCTTATGAAGTGATCAAGTATTTCAATTAAACTTTATGCTTGTCGTACTAATATTTACACATGAATGTAATATATATTATTACGGAAATACAAGTTCTTGTACATATTACATTTCACTGCTATGTCAATAAAAAGGGTATAACATCTCTCTTCGAGATTAAAATATAGAGGTTAGGAATTGAAGCTCGAAAAATGGCAAAACCTCGCAATTTTTACGTCCAGCATCGATTTGCATACAAATTTGGGATTAAGCTCATTTCGCCCTCGAGTTCATTTTCTATATCGTGCCGTTGCATCTGCGCTTTTTTTTGTGGGTGGAAACTATCCCGAATTGTCAAAAATTGTAAAATAACATCGTAAATCTTAAAATGCGGAACTAGTGCGGAAAAGAGAATTTGTCAAGTTTTTGGGAAGTATACTGACATTTGAATATTTAAAATATACAGGGTGTTTCAAAAAAAGGTAACACCGTCTCTAGGATAGGTAAAAAACTGAAAAATAATTGGGGTTTGCTTAGTAAAATTTTTTTCTAACGCCATCCGTTTTCAAGATAAAGGGCGTTGAAGAAAATAAAAAATTACACATTTCTTACGATTTTGCCGAAACTACTGGCACCATTGTAATGAAATTTTATACGAATATGTTTTGGAAGCTGATATATCCCATGAATTTGTCTTTATAACTAACTCTCATAGAGGGCGCTAGTTACACGATTCATACAACGTATTATTCAACATAACTTTTTTTAGGGTAGAATTATTAGTCAAAACTCCAAGTGAACATAAACATCGTTTAATTCTACACCAAAAAGGTACTCTTGGTAAAACTCGATATTATGTACCGTTTTCGGAATATTTAGATTTGAAAATTATGAAGTAATAATCGCTCCTGGTATAAACTAATGATAAAGTTCGCTTTTCTCTAAGTTTGCCATGTAAAATTGACATTTATTGATTGTTATGACAATAAGTCAACAATAAATAGAGTTTTGAAACCTTGTTATTTGTAAAATTAGATATTGTTAAACAAAATGTACTCAAATGTTGAATACACCGACATGTTATTAACTTTAGGCGAGTGTTTAGGAAACTCTAGTGCAGCTTTTACGCGTTATGCAGAAAAGTTTCCTAGAAGAAACTTACCAAGTAAAAAAACATTTAGAGCAGTTGAACGACGTTGTCGAGAAACTGGGAATGTAAGACCAAAGAAAATAAATTCAGGTAGACCAAAAACAACAAGAACAATTAATAAAGAAAATATTATTTTAAATTTAGTTGATCAAAATCCAACATTAAGTGTAAGGAATATGGCAAGACAAACAAATACATCTTCTTCAACTACTTGGCGGATACTTAAAGAGCAGCAGCTACATCCTTACCATTACAGACAAGTTCAAGAACTCTTGCCGAACGATCTACCGGTTAGAGCCGATTTTTGTGAAACATTGCGAGAAAGGACAGCCCTCAATCCAAATTTTTTTAAATGTATTCTTTTTACGGACGAGGCCACCTTTACGCGACAAGGTATGTTTAACTCCCATAACGCACACTACTGGTGTGATGAGAATCCACAAGCCAAAAGGGTATCACATTACCAAAACTCATTTAAAGTTAATGTTTGGGCAGCAACTTTAGGTAACAGATTAATAGGTTATCATATTCTACCTGGAAATTTAAGTGGTGATATGTACCTTGATTTTTTAAATAATCACTTATTTGAGATATTAGAAGATTTATCGATAAATGAGCGAACATCATTATTTTTTATGCATGATGGAGCTCCACCGCACTTTGATAGAAGGTGTCGTAATTGGTTGAGTAACAATTTTCGGAATCGATGGATTGGTAGAGGTGCAGAAGCTCCGATTCATTGGCCTCCTCGGTCATGCGATTTTAATCCTTTGGACTACACAGTCTGGTCGTATATTAAGGAAAAAGTCTATGCTACAGAGGTAAATTCTCGTCAAGAATTAATAGACAGAATTAAACGTCACTTTAATGACATCATAGATGATCCCCAACCGTTAAGAAGATTAATGGATTCTTTAGAAAAAAGGATAGACTTGTTTATTCGTGAAAACGGAGGACATTTTGAACATTTACTCTAATTGAATTTTATGTTATGTTCTTTGTCTTTATTTTAATTTTCTTATTGTAAGTTTTTTTAATTAATAAATTTATCATTAACTTATACGAGGAGCGGTTATTACTTCATAATTTTCAAATCAAAATATTCCGAAAACGGTACATAATATCGAGTTTTACCAAGAGTACCTTTTTGGTGTAGAATTAAACGATGTTCATGTTCACTTGGAGTTTTGACTAATAATTCTACCCTAAAAAAAGTTATGTTGAATAATACGTTGTATGAATCGTGTAACTAGCGCCCTCTATGAGAGTTAGTTATAAAGACAAATTCATGGGATATATCAGCTTCCAAAACATATTCGTATAAAATTTCATTACAATGGTGCCAGTAGTTTCGGCAAAATCGTAAGAAATGTGTAATTTTTTATTTTCTTCAACGCCCTTTATCTTGAAAACGGATGGCGTTAGAAAAAAATTTTACTAAGCAAACCCCAATTATTTTTCAGTTTTTTACCTATCCTAGAGACGGTGTTACCTTTTTTTGAAACACCCTGTATATTTTTTGTATGATTGTACTTTACCAAATGACTGAAAAACGGAGAAATTTATTATTGCTATAATTAAAAAAACGTATATTTCAATCATTTTTTAATGGCCCCGGTATAACAATCATCGAATGAATGTCAAATAATAATAATAATTAATTTGTTGATATGTAGGTATTTAATAATAAAATTAAATGTTTCTTTATGTTCACTTTTGGGTTTTTTTGTCCGCATGGTAGTAGAAAAAATAGTGTACCTAACACTAGTTAGGTAAACTACTATATGATAATCGCCTAATATTCATTTTAAACACAAATTTTCTGCGCGTATGCGTCTGTAGAAGCCGTTTTTAGTAAAAATGTTAAAATGTCTGTATATTAACAATTAAAATAAGACATATTAAATAAAGTACAAAATGGAACATTATGAAGGTATTGTTATGGATAATTTTTTACTGAATATAGTAACCAATCAAATTACTTAATTTCAAGTCATGTGTCAAATTTCATCCAATCACCGCTGTATTACAGCGAAAATACCCTACCTGTGGTGTTTTCAGTTTGGTGTTAATTTTTTATTAAAAATTAATTAAACGTCAAACTGACAACTGGATTAAAAATGTCGCGAAGATTTGAAATTGCATCTAACGATTCAATTAATTTACCAATTGTACTTTTCACAACTGTAGTTTTAAATGAAAATGAATAATATTTGATTAAAAATAATAAAGTTTGTATTAAAAATTATTGAACGTCAGATTGACAATCAATTTTTTGATATCTACAAAGTAAAAAATTATCTTATCGAATACTCCTCGGGTCTTGATAAATACTCAAAGTTTTGTCGTAGAGAATCCTTCAAAGATAATAGCCCTCGGCCTTGGGCTATTATCAAGCAACACGCTTTCAGCATTCTCTATGACAAAATTATATCGGTATTATCAAGACCCTAGGGGTCTTACTACTGATAATGTAAGAGTGATATACGGTGCAAAGCTGGATTTATAAACTCAATTGTTCGGGACAAAGTTGATCAAGTGATCCATCGTGATGAACGTGTTAATCAAGAAGAATTATATTATGGTTTTGATAATGGTAATCATGATACAACAACATAACCTACTTTTATGTGATACATGATTCAACAACTAGATATGACACTTAGTTATTTTTTCAATTTCTATTTTGATATTCTCAATATACACCAAATTCCTAATCACATGTCACATGTGCCATAGACGTCAAAATATCTGACAGTTTAATTCTTCAAAAGCAACAATTATTAATAGACTATGAGCCCACGGGGAAAAAGTGTCGCGATTTGAAACAGCAGCAAACCCATTCAGAACGATAGTTTATCATGCCACCATCGGTTCCAGCACTATGGCGTACATTTTCTCCTGTGCAGAAAAGCGCAGTGGAAAACTAAACATTTTATTTTTCACCCCCTGAAACCGTGATATGAAACTGTACGCCGTTTGTTACATTTGATAGTAGAATCATAGGAGATCGGTCGAGAATCTATGCCGTTCAATAATAATCGTGAGGAAAATTTAGGAAAATTGTTGACCGCAACCTCTGTAAAACCATCGTAGAAGACGTTCATGTCCAGGTTGCGGTGCACTAGGTGCTCGGGGGATCGTTTTCGATGTCAAATTCTGCTTTAGCGACCCAAAAAACCCCCTTAACGATTTTCGGTTCGTCTTTTTCGAATGTGCCTGGAAAAGCCTAGGAGAAGATGTTCAGGTCCAGGTTGTAGTGCACCAGGTGCTCGGGGGATCGTTTTCAACGTCAAATTCTGCTTTAGCGACCCATAAAACTCCCCCACAATGATTTTTGGGTTGTTTTTGACACTCTTGTCAGGAAATTCTCGGAGAGGACGTCTACGTCCAGGTTGGGGCGCACCAGGTGTGCGGGGGGTGTTCGCCGATGCCATATTTGAATTCAGCGACCCAAAAAACCCCCGGGCGCCAAGTGTTTTTTCTTCCCCGCACGAATTCTGGGAGTGTTCCACGGAGATGACGTTCGTCGGCGTTCCTGAGCCCCAGGTGGTCAGGGTGTCAATTTGAACATCATAATCGTGATCAGCGACCTCGAAAACCCCCGAGTACCCATTCTGGGCCAGTTCTGAACGGGCGTCTCAAAAAATACATTTTTCGAATGCATTTTTGGATGCAACAATGCAATTTCTGATTTTGGACAAATGAAAACTAGGTAACTTTTTTACAAATAATTTTTGCAAGCGAATACCGAAAACCGCATTCCGATCGGTGCTGCCCGAAAAAATTTTTTTTTCGCGTATAATGACGCGACTTAGATATATCTATGTAAAAATAAGAAAGGAAACAAGAACAGGAAGAAGAGATGAAATTCGGGCCGGAAAAAAATTGACAGAACAGAAAAAATTGCCAATTAGTTCAATTCAATTAGTTGAATCACAAAAGAAGAGGGACATTGCGGTAGTTATCAGTTGCGGTTGAAATTCCGCCTTCCTAGCTATGGAGGCTGCTAAAAAATGTTGAAATTATAAGAGGCACTCCAATTCCTTGAAACCGCTTTTAAAGGATGATAGCGAGGTATCTCGGCTGGATTATTGTCTGTCGTTTGTGAAAGGAAATTGCGAGTTTGAGGATTTAATGAAAAAGTGGTTTTATATCACTAAAGTAAAGCATAGCATCTTCTGCCTGATGAAGTTGAACCATGTCGTCAAGTTCGTTGAAACCAAAGCGGCCAACTTATTTTGTAAAAAATAAACTTTGGTAATGGCTCAATCATCATGGGAAAAATACAAAACGGTAATGGCTCACTTATTATGGAAAAAATAAAAAATATTAATGGCACACTTAAGGTGCAATTCTGTAAGCAAATGTTAAATTTTAACGCACAGTTAAAAATAAGACAATCTTCTAACCCATTTTTGCTAGTCTGTATGCATATTAAGTTTTAAAGTATTATAAAAACTTTTTATTGGATACCATACATGTTAAAATTTAAATCATAATCTTGACTATGTATAGATTAAAACATTTATAATAGCGTAAACTTTGTCAAATTTAACGGCGTACCGTTAATTTTTAACCACATCTTATAGAATTGACCCTTTAATATGAAACAGAGGTAGTATTTATTTTCGATCTCAATTTAATTTGAAGCTGGGTTTAAACAGTGCGTTGTTCTTTATTCGTTGTTCGTGATTCGAACTACTCGAAAATAAAATATTCATCACAAACGAGGACTTTTTAATACTCAATTTTGAATTTTCAAGTTTTTTGTATTTTTTGTGTACTTTGACTAGGCTATAATAGGATTACCGGGAAAGCTACCCGGATTACGCACAATTGCTGGACAATTCGCTTAATCCCTAAAAATGATATTTACCTGAAACTTTTGGTGTCGTAGTAGAGTTCGGTTGCTGCTATTTACCTATACCCACATAAAATTCTGAACTCCACTAAAGGGACTCAAGTAACTTTGGGACTATATGGGGAGGTCCACTGGGAGTTGTTCCAACTCCACTTTTGTGATATCATCTGGGAGATGACCTTTGAAAGGCATCTTACGACTCACGAGAGATAATTAATCGTGTACTAAATATATTATAATTAAAAGCAACATAATGGATGTGCTCCTAGAGATTGAGCAAAGTTTAGAACACATCGATATGGCGTGCCGTTTTGGTATTTAATAACATCGTTTTAAAAACAAAAACAAAAATATCTCTTCTTTCAAAAATGTTTATTCCCTAATTATTTTGTTAATGAATTAAAATTATGTTTTTCATAATAATAATACAGGAATTTCCATTATGAAAAACATAATATAAATTGCCGATTTAAAATTATGAAATACATAATAAAAATTCATGAATTAAAATCATGAAAAACATAATAGAAATTCAATTTCCATTATGTATTGAGGTTGCCTATACTAATCTAATGCAAGTATAGTTTGGCAAGTTTATCTGTGGCTACGGGGCGTCGGTGAGAGGCGAGGAAAAACATGGCGTATATCTGTCAAACGTACAAATGGCGTACGGTACCTATTTTACCAAGTAAAACTGAAATTACAAAGGTAACTGACAATAGAAACGCCACTGGATAAATCAATATCAGTCAATTGACGAAGTGAGAGGGAAGAACATTCGCACGCGCTTGCCAATAAGAAGTCAGCTGGTCCATAAAAATCACCAATTATGTAATTCGAGTGTGTGGTCATTATGGTTTTCGTACAACGCTGCCAGAGCTTCAAAAAGCCCATAACAAATTTGAAAAAGTGTTCTCTTTTAATATTCATGAATTGGAAAATAATGTTAATAGAATAAATCCAAGGAAACAAGCACATTATAAAATTAACGTTCAATCATATTTTTAATATTGTTAATAATAAAAAGACCCATTTATAATTATTATCACTACATAATCAGTACTTCAACATTTTTCATAGTTAAACGTGGCAATGTCGAATGGCTTCGACTGCATTCCTTTCACGGTTTCAGATAAACTTGCCAAAGTATACCTGAAATCGTATAGTAAATGCATTACTGCAGAATAGGCAACCTCAATACATAATGTAAATATTAATTCTATTATGTTTTCAATAATTTTAATACTTGAATTTCTATTATGTTTTTCATAATTTTAAATCGGTAATTTCTATTATGTTTTTCATAATGGAAATTCGTGTATTATTATTATGAAAAACATAATGAAAATTCAACAATTAAAATTATCGAAAACATAATGGAAATTGAAGAAAAATAATTATGAAAAACATAATACAAATCCGTTTTGTTATATTTATTCAATAATTTTTATTCTTGAATTTGTATAATGTTTTTCATAATTTTAATTCTTGAATTTCTATTATGCTTTTCATAATTTTAATTCTTGAATTTCAATTATGATTCTAATAATAATAATACACGTATTTCAATTATGAAAAATATTATAGAAATTACCGATTTAAAATTATGAAAAACATAATAAAAATTCAATAATTAAAATTATTGAAAGCATAATAGAAATTCAATTTACATTATGTATTGAGGTTGCCTATTCTGCAGTAATGCATTTACTATACGATTTCAGGTACTTGCATTAGAATGGTATAGGCAACCTCAATACATAATGGAAATTGAATTTCTATTATGTTTTTCATAATTTTAATTCATGAATTTTTATTATGTATTTCATAATTTTAAATCGGCAATTTATATTATGTTTTTCATAATGGAAATTCCTGTATTATTATTATTATGAAAAACATAATTTTAATTCATTAACAGAATAATTAGGGAATAAACATTTTTGAAAGAAGAGATATTTTTGTTTTTGTTTTTAAAACGATGTTATTAAATACCAAAACGGCACGCCATACATCGAAGTATAATTAGAAGAGTATTGGATGGAAAAATTTGACTATATTGCTTGAAAAGCTGTTGAACTTTTAAAATTTCATTGTTTAAGCGATTGTCACAATTTAATCATTTTTGTTCATAAATAAATTTGTGCGTCTACTTTTGTCTACCTATATTAAGGCGCGTCCTCACTATGCGGTAATTTGACGTTGCAATGCCAATTGACAAAGCCAGTGACTGTGACATTTAGTTGGTTAAGTAGGAAGCCATAACTACTTATCAGGCTACATGTCCCGACAGATATTGAATTCTAAAATAAACAGGGTGGAGATATCTGCATGATATAAATAACCATACTGGTTTATAATGAGGAGAGACGTCACTTGTAGACCGATTTGGGCGTATTTGCGCCTCATCAGTACAAGGTAGATATCATCCGTCCAGAAGCTTTGAGACTGAACTGGAGGCAATGCTGAAATCACATCAATACATTAACCTCAGTAAAGGAAATATTAAGAACGCGAAAAGTTAAGAGTGGATTCATTGACTGTCGGGGCATATAGCCCGAGAAGTAGTTGTTGCTTCTTAGTGAACGGTCTCTGTTTTTTGAAAAGTATATTTCAAAAACTTTGTAAAGTCCTATTACTCTACAGATTAGGCACATTTTTCAAACAAATTTTTTTATAATATTCACGTATGGGCAGACGAAAACCCATATAGCATTTTTTTGTATTTAATATGTGGATTGGAATTATTGGGGACTATTTCATTTGATCACACTTTTGCGGTATGAATGCATAAGTCAATGTAAAACTGCACGAGTTTCAACAGAGATCATAACGGGACATTGTCGCCTCTATGGGCAACTGGAAAAACTCAATATAGTGGAAGAAGGAGAATATAGATTCTGTGGTATGGAAAAAGAAATTTCCATCCACATACTTGCGAAATGGGCAGCAATTTAGAATCCTAGGGCACAACACCTAGGATAGAAGGCAGCTGAAATCCTAAAATTCCTCCGAGAAATAGGACTAAATGAGCTACTAGTTTCTTATACTTTCCAAGGAACTAAGTAGAAGTAAGGAGACACAATAGATCTTTTAAGTATCAGTGAATATCCCCCAATATACACACATACAATAGATTACACGCATATCTCATATTTTGCTTGGATATTAATTTATAATAGTAAATATGATATCAAAAATTACTAATAATAGGAAATATACCAGTTTCCATTGGAAATTACTCCCAAATTTTAAAATAAAATTCAAATTTCAATGCACTTTCCGACCACAGCCCGAGGATTTCCGAACGCTACCGATGATACGTGTGATGTCATATCTCTTGTGTTTACTTATGTCAATATGGCCGGTATTGCTTTAGGTTATGTGTAGTTGTGTGTTTATATTGTATTTTAATCAACTATTAATTGCTTCATCGACGTAAAAATATCATTTATATGTTTGTTTGAGACCATTACGTGTTTGTGTGTGCTTTTTTTATTTCTAAAGGTCAACGTAAAGTGGAAAGTGGACATAAATATTCGATATTGCCGAGGATATTTTAAAACTTTTGGAAGAATATATTTTATTTACTAGTTCAGTGTTCAGTGACGATTCTTTCAAATTTTGTGAGTAAAGATATGGCTAGCGAAGGTTTTGTAAAAGCACAAACTGATAACTTGCCAAAAGTAGACTCATTTATGCTGCTTGAATTTATGAAGTCAAACAGCTGCTTTGATGCAGAGGAAATAAGAGGAGTTAAAATGATGTTTTTATGGTTGATTCCGAGAAATATAGGTACACAACCTCAAACTATTTAAGAATAAAAATTACCAGCATAGAAGTAGGTACTTAACATTAAAATGGTCTTCACAAACAAAAGTAATATGCCCTACTCTTAAGTGTATTTTAGCTTGCGCCACCAGGTAAAGTAACAAATATTTTGTCTGGAGTTTTAATAGACGTTGATTTACACACTGGAACAATGCAATACTTAGAATACAAAGTTTTTTCGGCTTTATCCATTTTTAAAGCTTTCAGAAACAAATTAGGTCATAAGAACTCAGAGCGTGATACACGAATAAGAACGTAAACAAATTACGTCACCCCATGGGGCAGCCATCTTTATGACGTAAAGCGCGTTTTGGCGGACTTTCAAATTTTATGATTTTTAAAGTCGTTTTAAAAGTAGAGTTGATATTTTTTTGAAAAAATAGGTATGCAAGGTGTTAGGATACCTGATAAAGCGTCAACTCCCACCAATAGCAAAATTTATGCTTGTACCCTATTGGGTCACATTTTTTGCCTCAGCCATTAAATGCAATTGCTCCATACACGATCTTCCTGAACTACTTGTGGATATTCTACTCAATATTAAACAAAACACGTAATCTATGCATGATGGTGCTTCAGTACATTTCAGCCAGATTACTAGGCAATACTTGGATGCAACTGATCCCAACCATCGGGTTTTTGGGGAATATACTGACATTTCAATAATTTTTTATTTGCCCTGGTATAAGCCTCGTCAAATGAATGTCAAATAATGATGATTGATATGTATTTAACAATAAATGTTTTTTTATGATAACTTTTGGGTTCTTTTCCGCATGCTAGTAGAAAAAATAGTGTACCTAACACGTGAGGACGTGCGTAAAGTGACTTTTCCGCACGCGATTGCTGGCCGAATTCGGCTAAAGCATCAATCGGCCATCTACAATAGCGTGAGGAAAAGTATCACATTCCGTACTTGTTACGTAAACTACTATTCAAGACAACAGAGATTTTAAATAATATTTTCATTTCACAAAATTTAATCTCGAAAAAAAATATTTGATATTGAATAAAGTGAGGGTTGATAATTTCACCCTCTTATAATGTCGCGGGGATGTCGAAAAAAATACAGTTGATTTTACTCAGTGTTAATTGGAAATATGTAACGTGTATTTTCCAATTTTACCTACACCTACAATGTGCTGATATTCCATTCCATTTAATTGGTATTTTGATAGATTGTACGTGTTAAAGCCCTCGTTTCATTCGAATGTTTGGGTAAATAGAAGTTCCCGATTTTAATTCCACTCTTTACTAAGAAAAAAATCAACCAACACCATCGGGTTGATGTGCATAATTTCCCTATTATTCATTGTAAATAGTAGAAGCAGGCGGTTTGATCGTTTTGAATAATAGCCAATCAACTACAGAAATTTCAGCACTTATTTTTCAACGCGTAGCGTCAAAAGAAACACTTTCTCTTGAAATAATATAAAATTACATTTTGACTGATAAAATTGCCGTCTCTAATTCGTGTCGTATACCTAAGTGGCAATAAAAAAGTTAAAAGGGCGCTAAATGGATATGCAGATATCTCTTCAAAATTCTTTTTTATGTGACGAATTTATTTTTCTACTTCGGACGCAATTTTATTTTCCGTCGCTGGAAAATTTAATTTTCACGGAAATTTCTCCTATTTTGCGAGAAAATAATGAATTTTCATTTATACAGGAAAACAACATAGCGGGAGAATTGAATATTGAATCAAATCATAATTTATCTGAATTATTTTTCGACAATGCAGGTTAATTTTGTTTTTTAATACCGGGTGAGCCGTTATATCTTCCAGTATTCATAGCATGGAACGAAATACTCTACAATGGTTAAGTTTTGTTTGGACTAAGTTTTATGCAACCCAATTAACAATGAAGCGTAAATAGTGTTGCATTCATTTGCTAAAATTTCTACCTACCATGGACGTAAGATAAAAGTCTTGTAATAATTCCCATTCACCATGGGCGTACGATAAAATTTTTAAAAGGGGTCTTTTTGTGTTAAAATTTCCATTTACCATGGAGAAGCCATACAATTTTTAAAAGAGAAAATTGTACTTGCAAAAATGTCTATCTACCATGACGTAAGATAAAATGTGTGAAAGGAAATCATTGATTTGTTAAAATTCGAAATTTCCTTGGGCGTAGGTACGATAACAAATTTGAAGGCGGATAAATTTTCTCCCATCGTAGGCGTATTATAAAATTTTTTGAAACAGGGGTTCATTTTTGTGTGAAAATTTCCATTTACCATGGGGGTATCATACAATTTTCAAAACCTGATGCAGGCTTCGTTGGCCCTGTCGAAATGGCAGTGCTGCTAGATTTCCTACTAGGTACCTACCTATTGGGAGTCTAACTTTTCTTAAGCGGGTTAAGGGAATCACTCACTGATTTACATTAATACCATTGTTTTCGATGTTAAATTATAATCTATTCGATATTCTATCACCGTTTTCATAGTGAATATCTGGAGACGAAGACATTGCACATTGGCAACACCGGTAACAAATATTTCGTTCGGTTTTGTTCTCTCTCTTTCAACTACTTGAAACGTTAACTTTGTTGGTTAACATTTCAGATATTAAAAATGTGCAATAATCACTTCAGAATTTTGATTTTTGGTGGAATAGTCTATATATATAGTTTCATTGGCGCCCAACGTCAATCAAAAATTATTGTTTCATACTGTGTCTAGTGTCTGTGTTCTGTGTATTCGACGTCTCTTGACGTGGTATAGTTCGTCTCAAAGTATATCGTCTTCACTTTTGCCGGCAATTATAAAATGAGCCAATTGCAATAAATCATATGGCCAATAGCTGGTGTAGAAGAGATCGCCAGTGGCGGACTATTTGAAATTATTTTAAAAAGGATCAAATTCAAAAATATCTATCTTTTTGTATTTTTATCATACATCCTTTATTTTTAATTTTTACTTTTTCCTCCTAATTAGGAGTTCATTAAATATTATTAAGTTAAATAAACTATAAACAGGTAAAAAGAAACAATATCCAACTTTATTAGTTATATGCTTTAATATTATTCTAAATTTAATTCTGTATTTTTTTCTATATTATTTTGAATATGAATGTATGTATGATTTCAACACTTCCAGAAGTTTGTTATGAGTATGGTGCTTTTTGTAGTGGTCGGCTGTGTTAGCTTGCGTTATCCATTAGATTTGCATCTAATGATAAGTGTTTTCGACGCAACATTGCGAAAAAAAATTAATACGTATAATACTCGTATAGAACGCACGCTCAAACGGAATATTCAATTCAACCAAATGAATTCAATGCAACCAACATACACCCGATATAAAACTCATTGGCTTGCCCTTGCCTTGTCACTCGGCTGTTGATGGGTTTTATTTCAGATAAAATGGGCTCGTTTACTAAAATATTTAATTCACTTTTAACTGTCGTAAAACAAAGTACTAAGGATAAAAAGGTAGAACGTGTCGCGGGACAGGGTAGGAAATTTAGTTCCTTTTAAGCAAAAATTATGTAATACATTTGACGTAATAGATAAACGATTTGCATATTCTTTGGTGGTCGAGTAGTAAGCATACCAGACTCTCACGCGGTAGACACGGGTTCGATTCCCCGTGAGGAAGTTTTTTTTATTGTTAATTTTATTTTTAAATAATTATTCTGCTTGATATTAATAACGACAACAGGTAGACGTTTGAAATATTTAGCAGAATATTCATTATTATAGATAATGGTACGGTACCCTTCATGAGGGAGTCCGACTGGCAACATCTACTTATAACAGCATCGTATATTTGAAAAGGGAAACCGTAGCATTATACAAATTGGACATTCAAGAACTGTACGTTTACCACACAAAAATTAGTGGAAACATAAAATTGAATTGTTAAATTTTCAATTTGAAGTTATATCACAGTTTATAGAAATTTTTATTTTCTAGATTTTTTCTAAGTGGGTCGTAGAAAAAATATGCCGTTCGACTCGTGTGGATTGTCCATATCGCACTTGAACTTCGTCCTCGTGCGATATGGCCATCATATCCACACTAGTTGCACAAACTACTATTTCTATCAAAATATGCCCTTTTACATTTAAAAACAACCTGCCAAATATCAAATCAATGTATCCACCCATTTTGAAGTTTTCGAATTAAAGCATTCAAGTTTTCAAAATTTCAACACCCTGTATTTCGAAAAGTAAATGTGCTAGCCCCCTAAATCGCGCAAAAAAAATTATGGAAATAATAGTAAAAATTTATCCGAACAAATTCAAGTAGATCACCAGCACTGCGAATAACATGGAGACCTTAGATTTTATAAAATTATGTAATAGGTACATCTGACGTTATAGATAAACAATTTTCATATCTCTCAGTGGTTGAGTAGTAAGCAATCCAGACTCTCACGCCGTAGACCCGGGTTCGATTCCCGTGAAAAAAATTTTTTTAATTGTTACTTTTATTTCAAAAAATAATTATTATTCTGCTTGATAATAATAACAACAACAGGTAGACGTTTGAAATATTTAGCAGAATATTCATTATTATAGATAGTGGTACGGAACATTTCATGAGGGAGTCCGACTGGCAACATCTACTTAGAACAGCATCGTATATTTAAACAGCATCGTATATTTAAAAAATGAAACCGTAGCCCTATACAAATTTCAAGAACTGTACGTTTACCACAAAATTAGTGGAAACATAAAATTGAATTGTAAAATTTTTAATTTGAAGTTAGGTATATTACAGTTTATACAAATTTTTATTTTCTAGATTTTTTCTTAAGTGGATCGTAGAAAAAATATGCTGCTCGACTCGTGTGGATTGTCTGTATCGCACTTGAACGATTGAGCACTCCGCCTACGGCGTCGTGCTCAAACTTCGTCCTCGTGCGACATGGCCATCATATCCACACTAGTTGCACAAACTACAATTTCTTTCAAAATATGCCCTTTTACATTTAAAAACAACCTGCCAAATGACAAATCAATTTATCCATCCATTTTAAAGTTATCGGATTAAAACATTCAAGCTTTCAAAATTTCAACACCCTGTATTTCGAAAAGTAAATGTGCTAGACCCCTTAATCGCGCAAAACAAATTATGGAAATAATAGTAAAAATTTATCCGAACAAATTCAAGTAGATCACTAGCACTGCGAATACCAGCTTTGCATAGAATTTCAATATAGCATCGGTGGTTCAGTGGTTAGAATGCTTGCATTGTACGCGGGCGGCCCGGGTTCAAATCCGGGTAGGAGCATATTTATTATTATGAATCGCTGCTTCGTAAACGAGAGAGAGAGACTAAGGAGGCACAAGCACGCAAAAGCAAGGCACATAACGAAGAAATGTAACGTAACGTTTCGTAACGTAACGCGTAACGGTCAGATCTTTTGCGTCGCGACCCCTGGTCGCTCAAACATAAACTGGCATAAAGAACTAAAGTTCCAAAAATATGATACTCAAAATTTCATGTCAATAGAATATGTCGTTCTCCTAATACAACCAATTAAACAAGCATACCGTAGCGGGGCGAAGACTATGACTGTGACGTCACCGCATATTAAAGTTACTGTGCACAAACATTACGCTTCTGACTCTAACGTGCCTCGCATAGAATTTATTTATTTTTTATAACTTACAAAATTTTTGTGTGAATAAAATAAAATGTGTGGACCTAATTTTAAAAAAGCAGACTCATTAAATCTTCCAGAAGTGGACTTGCTAATGATTATGGAGTTTTTTAATCAAAAACACGAGTTTATTATATTATAATTTTATACTATGTGATAAGTACATCGTTTTTGGCTTTTTTCGGGTCAGAAAGATTAAAAATGTCAATATTTTCATAAATACATCATGCTCTCTCAAATGATATACTGGGTGATTCCAGATGTTTTATTTTATTCCTGGTCTGGTGGACAAAGTTACAGAGATGCTATAGGTTACCCAAAACTTTGAAGAGAGAAATAAATAAATGTATTTTATTAGCAGGAATGACACCCGTGCATAAACTAAACTCAAAATGCTACAAAGTGTTATTGACCTGCTTCGGAGGGAGGCTGTAAGCATGTTATTGCTTAACTCATGTGGCTCTATCGATCAATGATAGCAGTTTTGAAACTTTCTGTCAAGCATGCGATATGGTCGTATTACGACATCAAAGGCATAATTATGATTCTGTTAAGTGTGTGGCACCTATGACGGGATCTTGTAGAAAACATTTTAGGGGCAAAATTCTTCCAAACAAAAGCAATGAAAAGATGTTTGGATTTGGAAGAAAACGTACTTAAAATTCTTCAAGAACGAATTTCGAAAAAATAAAAAAAAATTGAAATTTTCTCAACTGCAGACTGCACAATTATAGAAGTTTCTCCAGATAATATTTATGATGATTGTGTAGTGGAAATTAAATCACAAATGTTGAAAAGAACAAGAAAAACATTTTAATGAAGCAAGTAATATAAGTTCCAAATATTTACATCAGATTCAGATGCACATGCTTCTCACTGGTAAAAAAAGCGATATTTGTTAGAGCTGATCCGGACTTTGAATCAAATAAAATAATTTCTTTTAAAACATATAATATTCGCCAGTTTTGTTGATGATCTACTGAAAAAGATTACCTGTTGTTTGTAAAAAAAGCAATATTTAATAAAATTTAATTTGTGAAGTAGGTACTGATCCATTATTTTATTAAATAATGACGTCTAATTTTTTGCACAGAGCCTTAAAATAATGTGCTCTTCCTAATGGTAAAATAAGAAAAAATATGTAAATGAGCCCATTATTTTTAAGAAGGTCGTATTTAGATGATTGCTGGCAAAAGCTAAGACGATATACTTTGAGACAAACTATACTTATTGCTACCTATTTCTGGTGTAGCATCTACGAGTTCACCTCGTCACCTTTCTTTTGCAATTGAAAAAAATCGTGGCCACTCCACACCACGCAACTGACGTTATGATATATGCAATTTTGTGATTTCGCTCACCATAAAAGCGTGTTTTTTATTTTTCAAAACAATTATTTATCATCAAAAATTCAAAACGAAATATTTCGAAATTAATTTCTACTATGCGTTAAAATCATTTATCAAGCCAGTTAGTTATTACCTATAAATATTTTCAAATAGCAATATAACACAGTTGAAATCATTTTCACTAGGTAAATTGCCGAAATTGTACACTTTCAGGGGAATATATTTCAATTAGAATTATTACGTGTCCGGAGTCCGGAATGTGACACCGCCATTAGCATTAATTCGTATTTAAACGAGGTACGGTGAGCATAACATTGATTTATGGCATTTGCGCTTGTTCACTGTTTCATACACACTAGTTCGGAAACTATTTCAACTTTTAATCGACATGGATTCACAAAATATACCGCTCAATTCCGACCATTGAATGCAATAATATTAACTGACTGACCATAATTTTATGTGGTAATCGCCATCCCATTTAACCGTGGGTGTAGTACTTTTTTTTTCTTTAAAGCTTCTTTTGGTGTTTTGAATATGACACCTGATTAATAAAATATTTCTGATAATATATTAAAAAACAATTATGCATTGAGATACAGTCAACAGAAGCAAACAAGAGCCCCGGAAAATATGTGAACTAAAAGCAAGGTCATCGCATCCAGCCAATCAGAAGCCAATGTTAACGATTGAACATTCGTAATTATTGTGAACAAAATCGAAATAATATGACCGGATGATTTTATTTTAGTGCATGTATCAGTGTGGTGAATGTGAGGATTTAAGGGGGTTGACCACTAAGAGATGTAATCATTTCAATCAATTAATAAGGATGTTTGTTTAGTGTCCATACAATACCATGTGTCAAAATCGTATTAAACAGATTTCCTGGCGTTTTGAAATCAAAATATTAATTCAAAACTGAAAAATGTTCGAAACAAATGGCGTACTATCCGGAAACGGTTGGAAACTGGAAGACTCGTGCGCAGTGCCTCTCTGTGAAGGATTTTTATTCACTGCGCTTATATGATTGGTCGGCATAAGGTGGATAGGCGTGTTGGGGATAGTACGTCATACTGCATTACACTAATGAAAGCGGTATCAACAAATGGCGCGTAAAATTGTATGTTTGAGATGAAAATTATTCAATTTAATACATTATAATTATAATATATTATAAAAGAAATAAAATTATATAATTACATCATATAGTAGTTTTTAAGCATGGAGATCACGAATATTCCCTATTATCTGATTTTCAAATAATTTCGCTAAGAGGATAATTTCTGAATCGAACAAGATGAATATATAAAACGAAAAAAGAAAAGTTTGAAATAAATTAAGCAATATTGCATGTAAAAATGTCGTGGTGACATGATTAACCAATTTCCAATGATAAATCAGAAGAAAACCTGGATGATTATACTCAATTGTTTATTGGAAATTCCTTTTTCTAACATTGTCTAGTTGTCGAATTTTCTCAGATGGACTAGAATTTGAAAAAAAAATAGCTGGAACGCTATCGAAAGGTTGAATTAAGAAATATAAAAAATATTGTGGATTAATTTAACATAATAATCAACTTATCACTTTATATTTTCATTATTTTTTCATTGAATGGTGGAATTCATTGGAAACGATTGATTATATTTGTAAGAGTAACTTGAGTATATTACACAAAGTAAGGGACCAAACAGTAAATTCAATATTGATGTTGTGAGCTTCTAAAAGTTCATCTTTGGCTTTGGATTTGTTAGGTAATAATGATTGACTTATCTGCTTTGCCACTAAACGAGCAGGAAGCGGAGTATTGTCAATAAATTATCCACTGAATTATAGATTTAAAGAGTTATTATTTGTCAATCCCAAAGATGGAAATAAACGTTTAAAGCAATGAGAAATTTATTGCAAATTTGTATAAATTGTATTTAAATTCTTGTATACTATAAATTTAATAATTTGACCATGTTTACGTAACATCGCCTTATTGGTGCTTTTTCCATAACGGGAATGATAGCCGTGACTTAAGTTGTGTCTCAATTATTATATATCACCTGAAAAAGAGGTCACTTCCATAAATGGCGTACTATCTAGAACATAGGCGTAGGTAAGATGAAAATGGAAGTTTGTTCGCGAAATATTCAACCTCCACTTGAGTTGGTTGATTGTATCAGGACATATTAGGACGTAGATTGTTCCAGGTTTCTTGAGAGTTAGTTCCGATAATAGCTATTTGTGATACTTTGCCGCTTGAGGCAGAGATTATGCCGATTATTGCCGATTATGTCATTTATTTCCTTACCTTCAAAGATATCTTACAATTCTTGTAATCGCCATGAGTTTAACAATTCATTAATTCTATTATTAAACTTATTTTTGTCCAGAGCCCTTCAACCACATACTTCACAAGAACAAAACAATTAGTAAAATTGCAAAAACTGATCTGATTTCACATGCAGACTGACGCCAAACGTATACAGGTGGGGACCCTTACTGAATAATAGGGAAGGGTGGGGTGGCAATCTGCCGAAAGCAGCAACGCACTTTCTGCTCGAATTGCACACAAGATTTTTTCTACGATCACCTTATTTTTAAACAAATAATTAAAAAAAACATGAAAAGTACACTTTATTAGAATGTGATGTTGAAAACATGTAACAATTACTTATTATTTTTATTTATTGAGAATGTTTGTGACTTCTTTGCTTTATAACCCACTGCTTCTAACTTCAAAAATGCAATCAGTTTAGTGTATTTACTGATGTTAATATCATTTTTTACTTGCAAAGTGCTTCGAAGCATCGAATATTGTGACCACAAGGTTTTAGAGTTTTGGATTTTTCGCCAAAACAAGTCAGCCATACATTTTCCGAATATTTTTTAATTTTCTTTGAGCGGCACCAATCCATGAAAATATTGTATTGTTTTTCGTATTTACCTCTGGATTTAGTTGGCAGAAAATTAAGAGTAATATTTTTAGCAAAATCTGCTATATCTGGAGGTGTGCTTGAAAATTCACTGTCACTATCCATTTTTCAAATAGCTATTTATAAACAGACAACTTTTTTATGAACTAAAAATGAAATAATGACGTTTCATTAATTCCATAGTCTACTATTTTCACAAAATGGTAGGTAGGTACTTAAATATGCAATCACTGTTGCATCTAGGTGTATAATGCATTGCCTACCTTCTGACTGTTATATTTCTACTACGTAAACTTGTCCGTATAAATCAATACTATGAAAATAGGAATCTGCAAAAACGATCAAGAAAATTGTCAATCTTAACAACGTTATATTTGTAATAAGTTGTAAATATTAATTTTTATCTTGGACTAAGAAATAAATCCTTCACTGTAGTATTGAATCAAAATAATATCAATGTATGAGGTTTAAATTATTTTATAATTTCAATAAAATTACACATATAAAATATACACCTCCATCTATTTGTTGGTAGCGTAACCTGCAGCGTTGTAAATCCAGTAACTTGTATAAATTGTAGATGTCAGTCAAATTATATAGGAATATTTATTAATTTCGTTCGAAATATCTTCAAATATTAATATTTCAACTAAAATATTCGGACTGCTCTACATTTTGTTTTAATATATCTATTATTTACTACCTTTCTTTAGTTTATTGTAAATGAAAACAGGCGAGCGGAAAAGTACGCTCTAGAGCGTAAATAATGTCAATTATGACAGATCGCGGAAAACATCAACTTTGCGGTTAGATTTGAGTGTGCAAAAGTCTACTTTGGGTAGTGATCGTAGGAAAACAATTTCTCAACCTGAGATACCCAGTTGTATTGTAAATTCGTTTGAAGCTGTTTTAAAACATATTTTTGGATAGTTTGTTTCAAAGTATATCGTCTTAGCTTTTGCCGGCAATCATAAAATTAATGGGCTACCTGCAATGAATAATATGACCAATAGTAGAAGAGATCGCAAGTGGCGAACTATTTAAAATTATTTTAAAAAGGATCAAATTCTAGTGTGTTCTGTGGTAGGAGTAACAACCTTCTGAAAAATCTTTCCAATACATCGACTCCATACCAAGGTATGTAACTTTTTTGACATCGATTTATTTTTGATTTAAAGAGCACATGGTTTTTGATTTTTCAAAATTTAAATACCTTTCAATGTGTGTTAATATCAAAAAACATTGTGGCTGAATTTCCCATGAAAGGAAACTAAATATTTGATTGCTGACCAGCCGCATATGGATTTGTGCTTTGCTTTTTTTGCACAAAATATTACTGGAGCTGATGTAGAGCCCCCTAATGTCAAGTATCTTTGACGAATAATAACAGAAGTTTATTTAGCTTTCAAGTTTTCCTAGTTTTGTCGTTACTGTAAACGCTTGATTCCAAAAGGAATTTCTAGCGCTACGCCTATGCTCTCGTGGTTTATGTAATTATAGAATAAATTTAATAAACGAGATTAAAATGAATCTCGAAGAGCGATGTAATTTCTCTGCGCCAAAAGTTATTGTTATATTCAAATTAGCAATTAGTCTGCTTTCAGTTAAAATGTCGGAGCCAGTGTATAAATAGTAACGTGTTTTATTTGCCTACGGTGTCAACGTAACAAGGTTAACAAATAAAAAAAGAGGGCGCCAAAAAGTAATTATAGTACCTATCTCATGCACAAAACCGACACATTTCAACTTTACTGAAAAATTTTATTACTCGAAAATTAAAAAAAAATAGAACGTATTTACAATTT
The DNA here is from genome assembly GCA_910591685.1 of Galerucella tenella. NCBI lineage: Eukaryota > Metazoa > Arthropoda > Insecta > Coleoptera > Chrysomelidae > Galerucella > Galerucella tenella. The sequence continues at coordinate 31,346 of CAJUYH010002625.1, forward strand.
TATCAATAAAATTTGTTATTTTAGGTGAACTAAATACGAGGATTTGGAAGAATTTGCTGTTGAATTTTCGAATATTTGTTTATAAAATGGATTTTTTATAATATTTTTTCAATTAACATCCCAACCGTTTATGTCAAATAGTACCTATTGTTTATTTTCTTTCTATTGTCTATATTTATCAATTTCGTTGGTCCAACCCTAGAATTACTGCAAAACTGTTTTATCTATAAAGCAAGAAAGGCAACTGACTAGGCTGGGACGGTAGCCTGATAGTGCTTGCAATATTTTTTACTTTCCGAAAATATAAAAAATAAAAATATGTGGGCGTACAAATCGACCATAAGAAGTAGAAGCAAGTAGACTTCAAAGCACAAGCTGGATAATCGACGCTACAGTGGACATTGAAAATCTTAAAATTCTCACGAATCATCTACATTATATGAAATTAAGAAAATGTTTTCTTATCTGTACAGATGCGTAAAATTTACAACAAATTGCACATATTTACTATGAAATCGCTAAAAAGTATATTAATTTTTTTCAGGACGAGGTATAGAAAACGGAATGAAGGAGATGCAAAACCAAAAGAAAAAAGTTAAATTTGAAACGGAGTAAGAAACTTAAAAATTAAACAAGAGATTGTAGAATACCGAACAGATTTAAAAGCAGCAGGATTGTCTGCAAATGTTGAGGTTCAACTATTAATGATGAATAAGATGTTGTTTACTATCATAATAAATAAAACTGTCTTTAAATGCCAAATTGGCAAAAAAAATTATGATTCTGCACCGCTGCACTGCAATCCGAAAAATTTTATAGTTTTATTGCATGCCTAAGTCAAGTCAAGTCATTTTCATAGATCCTGAAAGGAACTATACATCATTCAACTTTCTAGATACAACCTCAGCAGTTTTCAAATCGATTATTCAATTCTCTGAACCGATATCGGATTTTCATTTTAGTTTTAGATATTTTTATTTTTTGTAACTAATTAAATCAGAATTAATCGCACTCTCGAACTGTTGAGACCTTTGAATTATTCCGAGTTCCTAATGTTTACCTACGAACACCACCCGCAAAAACATCACGTATGCCGAGGAGAGTTTAGTAGATGTTAAAAAAATGTGTTCGTGAGACTCTCGAAATTAGAGATTTCTCGATCTTAAAAATATGAATGCTGCAATAACTAACAACTCATCCCTGTATATTAATCTAAACACGAAATTTGGTAGAGTTCATATACTACTCTTCTTGGTGTGTGTCATCGTTTGTTAATGTCCTTACGTTCGAAGAAATGGAAAAACAGGCAGGTCTGTGATTAATCCTAATCAAATTATTACAATAATGAACCGTTTAAATGTATTACAAACGTTAACCTAACTTACAAAAATTTGATTAGTTGATGTTTTGAATGCGCACAAGCGCGACCTATCAATCGGGAGAAATTACATTATTCAAAATAGGATGCAGACGTATATTTGTTCTTGGCAATGTGTCTTACGTCTTTTTCTACTGTCACACTGACAGTCCTCGTCAGATCTGTACTTTGTTGTTCGGTCTATTATTATTTATGAAAAGTGAATATTAATCTTATTGTTATATTTATCCAAATATAACAAATTTCGTGCGACTGGTGTAGTGTGGATGTGACAATGTTGCGTTTCGTGCCAAGAGGAAAAAAAGAGGAATGACAGTAGGCTTCACCCTTCATTTGTGGGGCGAAGTGTAGAGGAGCCGTTGGAATTGTATGTAGCTTTTATTATTATTATTTTATTATTAACTTTATTGTATTTAAAGAATATTACAATTCTTATTACAAGAGGTTCGGATTCATTACAAATATGTTTGAAACAAAAAATAAGGTTAAAACATTAAATAACAATAGGTAGGTATCTACATGATGTTCTATGAGAAGTGAGTACCATAATATGTATAAAATCTATTCATCTAACGCAAAGGCTCTTAATTTTAATATATTTAGTATGTACTGGACGAAGTTTGTCTGCCTGATGAAATCATCTGTGTCCAGAATAGCAACCAATTCGTCGAGTGTTTTTAAACTCAGAAACATATGATTTTCTCTGAGTCCATTATATAGAGGACATTCTACTAATAAATGCAACAAAGTTTCCTTTTCACCCATATTACAGAGACTACACGTCACAGTCATATCTACGTGGTATTTTATGCCTCTGTAATAAATTTTTAAATGATTTAAACTACATAGTCTGATTTGACATATTATTCTAGTTATATATATTGGACATAATCTATGCAAGTATGTTCTGGTTTCAGAGAAAAACAGATGTTTATATAATAAAGGAAAAGATGAAAGCGCTGTTCTATGCTCGTCATCACTCACTAACTTATTTTTGAATAATTCCAATATATTATTGAGATGACTTTTAGAATTATTTTGCAAAAATTCTGGCCACAGATGACCACCGTCGGCGAAGTCAAAATATTGCTTTACTTGTATGTAGCTTTTTGAGAGTTATGTAACCGGTTATGACTTATGTTTGTACTCGTGTGAAAAGAAATTAAAGATATAATAAAATTACTACAAATAATACAAAAATATACCTAGATACACGAAAAACCATAAACATTTTGAAAGTATTTTCAGTTAGAAAAAGAATCTGGCAATTCTTAATTTCATAGCCTATTCGTATCTGGCTGAATACGACCCTGATGATTTTATTTATCAATACCTCGATATACGTCACAAACGATGACGCTCACCAAGAAGGCTATTGAATGAACTATAAATATTATTTTTCTACACCCACATGTATATTATCCATTTCCTGCACAGTTTAGAGAATGGAAATGTAGACCATATCGGTAAACTGAACGTATATGATTTCATATACATCCTAGAACGTATATGAAAACCACCAATCAGCATTCGCGTTTAGTACTCGTCACTCATCTTTTTTTCAATTTAAAGAAACGTCAAAATAACTTGTCAAAAAAAGTCTCTCCCAGAAGCACTGGATCAAGAATATTTATTTATAGAAATAAACTTGAATAGAATAAACCTTATAAATTAATAACAAATACTAAAAACATAATAAAATGAGTATTTAAGTGACTACCAATGGACGTCAGTTCTTATGAAAGTATGTAATACTTCTGAGGTTTACTTAGTTAAAACTCGGTAGCCGAATGGTGGACTCTCACGCGGTAGATCCGGGTTCGATTCCGCGTGAATCAATTGTTAATTTTATTTTTAAATAATTATTCTGCTCAATATTGATAACTACAACAGGGAGACGCTTGAAATATTTAGCAGAATATTCATTATTATAAATAAAGGTACGGTACCCTTCTTGCGGGAGTCCGACTGGCAACATCTGTTTATAACAACATCGCATATTTAAAAAGGGAAACCGTAATGTTATACAAATTGTACATTTAAGATCTGTACGTTTATCACAAAAAATTAGCGAAGACATAAAAGTGAATTGGGACGATTATGAATAAAATTGTTGAAAATTTTTAATTTCAAGTTATATTTTTTCTTGAATGGGTCGTAGAAAAAATATACTGTTCGACTCGTGTGGATTGTACATAACCACACTAGTTGCACAAACTACTATTGTCAATATAACGATACATTCGACAGGTTTTTGTTCATTGTTTGTTTACTTTTGTTTTAGTTGTATAATAATATTAGCCTACCTAGTAGAATCATTATTTGGTGAAAACATCAATATTTATTTTTTGGGGATCGCAAGCTTTTTAGAAAATCTGAAAAGGGGTCGTGACTGAAAAAAGGTTGGAAGCCACTGGTCTAAGCCGTAAGAGATCACCCGTTTTAAAACCTATTTTCAATTAAAAATCAAAATTATAAATATTATTTATTTATTTATTTATTTACGGGCAAGCCCATTTTAGGTATAAATTACAATTTTAAAATTATAATTAAAATAAAATGAAAAAATATGGAATAATTACATGTCATACAATAAAGAATAAGTAAAAAAGAGGTTAAAAATTTAAAAAGACAAAAGACAATAGACAATAAGCTTAAATAAAGCATTAACATTAAAATATTAAAGCTCGGTATTCAGTAACTGAGTTTTAAAGTGATGAAAGGGGGTGTTAAACATCTCAAGATCATTATGAGTATTGGCTAATCTTAACATTCTTGGAATACAGCTATTGAAAGTATTGTTTAAACGATAAAAAGGTACATAAAATGTTTGTTGCTGTCGGGTTGATCGGGTTTGAGCATGAAGATTAATTTTTGCTAGAAGTTCAGCACAACTGCATCTGCCATTGATAATGTTGAAAAGTAATGTCAGGTCTCTCTGTTTCCTCCTAGTTTCCAAGGAGGGGATGTTCAGAAAATGCTCTAACAATTCATAATCGCAAAAGATACCCAATTTATAGGCCATGTATCTAAGAAAATTGTGTTGGACATTTTCAATGTTCCTGCTGAGTCTTATGTAATGAGGAGACCAGACAGAAGAACAATAATCTAGATGGGGTCGGACAAGTGAACAATAAAGGACTTTAATTGCAGATGTGTCAGTAAAATCGTGGGTTAGCCTTTTGATAAAACCTAACATTTTCATGGATTTATGGATAGCTGTAGGTATGTGTTGATTGAAGCTTAAGGTGGGATCTAGAATAACTCCAAGGTCTTTGATTTGATTAACAGACTCCAAGACATGACCATTTAAGGTATAATCGAAAGTAGTAGAAGGTACATGGGATCGATAAAAGCGCATGACATGGCACTTAATAGCATTCAAGTCCATGCCATTTAAGGAGCACCAGTTTGATAGATTATCAAGATCAGACTGAAGCCTGAGAGCATCAAAATATGTTTGAATAATTAGGAAAAGTTTTAAATCATCTGCAAATAGTAGTGCTTTGCCATACCTAAAACAATGAATAATGTCATTGATAAATAAGTTGAATAATAAGGGACCAAGGTGTGACCCCTGAGGAACACCTGAGGTTACTTGAAATAAGTTAGAATAGTGATGGTTTACTCTAACCATTTGAGTCCTGTTCGTAAGATAGCTACTAATCCATTGTAGTAATACCCCACCTACACCATATTTATCAAGCTTTTGCAGTAAGAGAGTATGGTTGACCCTGTCAAAAGCCTTAGAGAAGTCAGTGTACACAGAATCAATCTGGTAACCCCTCTCCAAAGCCTCCGACAGGAAATCGACATAGGTAATTGATGTAGTTTATGGGGGTAAGACTTTTATAAGGAAAATTAACTCCTCTTTTTGGATATTTTTTCTTATATCGGATACTTGCAATTTGCAATAGTTTTCGAGATAATAATAAAAACAAAATTGTTCCTCTATCACTCGTCATTGTTAAATTAATTTAAACAATGTATTGTAATCTACTGGTATCACTACCGTTGTAGACACAATAAACCATAAACTGCAATAAAGTATTTCAACAACAATGATTTAGTTTTATAAGTGCCTTTGTGACAAGTAAGATTAGTAAGCAATATAAATCTGAAAGTTTTGATTTCCCGATGCGAAAATAACTACTCGGTAAGTAATACAGAACAAATTTTCTTGTTGGCAAGTTTAATGTCGAGATGTTGTGCCAAGATAGTGAATCATGAAAACGAATTCTAGGCAATTTGTGAGGTCAGACACCGCTTTTTGCTCTGATGCATTCGAGCGATGACCGTGACGTGTTGTATAACAATGTTCGGGGAACGAAATTTATTGATAAGAAAAAAATGTAATACACCATGTTTTTAAAATGAACTAAAAAGTCAAAAATAGTAAACGTGGGGCACATGCGACAGTTCTATAGAAATGTAGAGAGGGGCCGTTAAAGTATTACGTAAGAACCATAATAGGGGGGCGGGGGGTCGTTGATTTGCTTATTTTAGATGATACGGGTGTAGGTGATTACGTCAGAAGTAATTTACTTTTTTTACACATATGGCAACCAATACATTGTCTAAGCTTGAAAAAGAAACGCATTTTCAGGGATTACACAAATAATGAACACGTTAAGGTTCCGAGTAGGGGAATTACCGCGCGCTATTCACTTGTCTGCATTTTTTCCGTCATTTCTTTCTAGGTCGCCCCCTTTTTTTCTTACCTCCTTCACCTCCAAGAAGCATCTTCACACACCTTTCGTCATCCATCTTACCACACATAGCCTAGCCATCGAAGCCGGTGTGCTTAAATGTATGGTGCATTATACATATCCTGGATTCATCTTTTTGTTCTTAATTCCTCAATAATTTTTTATTCAATATCCAAGCTTCACTTCCTTACAGCAGGGTAGGTTGTATAATTGTTTTGTATGGCGAAACTTTTTACGGGCTTTATTTTGGAGCGTAAATCTTCTCCCATTTTTTCATGTATGTCGTAAATTCCATATTGTTTACACTTTTATGATTTACGTACCTATTTTAACTCAATTTTTACCACATGCGTTGAAAATTCACGTCCTCACGCAAAAATATCCCTCGATGTTTATCAAAAACCGAGAAAAAACGGAACGAGTTTGTGCGTGCTTTAGACCTTTGGCGAACAGTAAAAATCATCACCAGATCGTACATTGACATTCAGCCAGTTTTTTTCATGAGGGAATTTTCCAATTTTTTTCAATCCAATATCATTGTAGCGTCTTAAACTCCTACTCTTCGAGCCTTTTTTTAAAATCAATATTAACTATCTTCTGTATGTTCCTTGTGGCATTACTTATTATTATTATGCTTTTATATTTTTTCATTACGACGTTTCGGTAGCGTTCCAGCTACCGTTGTCAAGATGAATTGGTTTTTAAACAATTTTTGATCCCTATCTGACACAACGAAAAAATTTGACAGATAGGGACCAAATTTGTTTAAAAACTAATTCATCTTGACAACGGTAGCTGGAACGCTATCGAAACGTCGTAATTAAAATATAAAAGCATAATATTGTGGTTTGATTCCCCAAAAATAAGAAAAAAGAACAATATTACTTGGTTTCAAATTTCCTGCTATTTTACCTAACTAGTGCGGAAAGTCATACTTTTCCGCACGCTATTGCAGATGCCCGAACGACGCTTTAGTGAGTTAGCCCATGAAAAGTGTCTGACGCTTACGGTATAACTTTATAATAATACTCTCCAAAACATATATAAAAATCAGCTATAAAAATTTAAGTTAAGTAACTATTAATTTTAGTTACTTTTCATACCTGGTACCTGCCCAGGTGTCACTCGGCAAGCTCCACAAGCGCGCAGGTATTCTGAGCACATAAGACACTACTGAGAACATGAGGTTTCATTTATGTGAAAAT